>MKEJ01035090.1:0-21545 GCA_001753735.1 Embelia ribes
TCAAATTAATAACTAAAATAGTTGTAATTTTGCAATAATGAGGAAGGTATTTTTGGATTGTAAAATAGAGGAAATTTTAGAAAGCTTCACACTTTTATAATAGAGTTAGATAATGGAACAAGTAGATCGAAAATGAAAAATTATACAAGAATAATTGGACAGTATAGTTAAAAAAGCTTATCACAACCCTAAGTGCATTCACATTAGAAGACAGAGCATCAAAGAATTAATCCAATAGACCATATTATATTTATTGTCTTCAATAAAATCCATTAAAAAGTGAACAACAATTCCACACAAATATATTTTCCCTCATTTTACTCACACACATATATATACATTTGTAACACTGCTTCAAGAACTCTAATAGCTGCAATACTAACACATAGATATATATACCAAATAGTGGCATATAATGGCTTTGCGCTCTTATAAATGGAAATTATGTAGTTTTAGAAATAATAAAAATAGAAAACAAAAGAGCGTTAGGATTGAGGTCAGACCTAACAAAAAGAGTAGTCCCTTAAGCCTTGAAACTATTTCTTCTACCACTTCCTTGTTAGATGTTATGACCAATTCATCTATTTGTCATTCCTCCTAAACAAATGAAGTCTTGTATTATTATCTATTCTTTGATCAAGAACACTCTTCTAAAACATCATACACAACCCAAATATATAGTTCTCAATTCAGTGGAAAAGGGAAAAAAGAACTCCAGTACTCTAAAAAACAAATAGTTACAGCTTTAAACATTTGTTTTCATATCCAAGTTGTGTAATTCCTTCCAACGGATTCACTAAAATCTACCACTTTATTTTAAAGAGCAATAATTGGTGGACGGATTATGCCAAGGACTAAATTATCATTAGGATTGCAAGAACAAGTCAAAAACATGAAAAACAAAATTAGACCTTGAAATAACACAAATTCCCCAATACAAGAGTACATAATCCTTACTTGATAAATCCCAATTTTAGTCAAGTTCTCATCAATAAGAAAGTACTCATGCGTAACCAGTTAGCCCTCTAGCCTTCTGGTTCCAAAAGTTGTGATAAATAAGGGTTTTTATTCATCGTGGTAATGTGTAATATATGGAGGAAATATATTCCCTCCCCCAATTCTTAGTTGCCTTGTTCGTCCTTGCCCCTTTCTATACTTCTTATCTAGAATGTTGAAGAAGTAACATTCCAAATCCATGGTCTTTAGCTTACACTTTTCTTAATCGGAAAAAAATGGATATTTGAACTCACAATCCATTTGCAAATACATAACAATACCACAAACTAAAGTAAAAATAAGATACACACAATACCAACATCACAACCATCAAGTAAATCAGCTATATGATTGTTTAGATACTTACATTAGATGGATTAGTATATGAATAAGAGCTTATTTGATCTTCAATTTATAAGCCCACTAAAATTATAAAAAGAAACAATTATAGTCTTCATTCGCATTCTATACATTTAGCCTTTCTTTGAATTTTTAATTTTTAAATTTTTCTAGCCTTTAGCCATTATAAAAGAATCCACAACTACACAAAAAATAGCCCAACAAATTTTCATTGGATAAGAGAAAGAGCCAGCAATTTGATCAAATAATTTACAATTGATAAAACCCTAACAAGAAAACAAATGAACATCCATGCCAACCAAAAATAGTGCATAATTACACCTATATATGTACAAAATAAATTTGTTTATAGCCCACAATTTTTACACTAAAAAGTGACTTATAAACTTGAGCAGAGAGACGACATTTTACCCTATTATTCCCAATTGATAAAACCATAATCACAAAAAAAAAAAAATAAAAAAAATCACATATGTGGGCATACATTAAGTGTGATCATAACCTATGTGTTCATAATTGGTGAAACCATAATCCAAACAATTATATTCAATCTGATAAGAACCCACTTTCTCCGTTGTTGAAGTCCTAATTGTAGAAACAAAAAACAAGCATCTTTACAGTTATGTATTTAGATATTGTTCAAACACTTTTTTCTACAAAGTTATGATTTATAAGAATATGGTTGAGTAGCTTTATACTAATCATTATGCATATAATCAAGGGAATTGTGAGCACATTATACTCACTCTTTTAATGATGGTTATTAACCCAAGGGAAAAATTTTAACAATAATGCTAAATCCTTATATAATTTGAAACAAAATACCAAACAAAAAAATCCTACTGTATTGTATGAAAATTGATATCTAAAAAATTTCGTTTTACAAGCATAATATTTTTCTTTTAATGAATGGTATTTTCCTCAAAATCTTTTGCCTATATTTAAAGCATAAGAATTAAACTCAAAATTCATACAAAGTTGTTTTAATTATCACTGAAACGTGCATCGTTATATAAGAATATAACAATCAAATTTAAACAAGACACATACATAGATTTTTTGACAAATTAGAAAAATTAATAAAAACATCTATTAAAATAATTGACGAGTAGCTCTAAGATTTTCACTTTATTCATGGATAAAACCCAAATCTTGATTTATAAATAGGACAGTAGAGAAAAATCACATCGATTGAGAATATCTATACAAGGATATAAACGAGATTGATATGGAGATTGATAATACCTGGAGAGAAAAGGTTGTGCTAAAATATACTCTCTACTATAAAAGCACCAGCTTGTTTTTCACTTTTTGGTCTTTTTTTGCCCTTATTTCTATTTACCATTTTATTAACAATGTGCTCTATGTACATGCCATTCTCATGCTCTCGAATAGATAATACGCTTGATAGTCCCTCGCATCTCTATCGCTTTGTAGAATTGAACAAACTCACCTCTCTCCGCCTCCATTGTAAAATCTACAAAACCCATCTCTCTATCATAGGGCAGGGCAGTGACTGAAGTTCCTTGGATATCAACCCCTCTTCTCCAAACAGAAATATCAAAATATTGTTAACTAACCCTAAAGAACAATAAACAATATAAATAATAATGTTAAATCCCTATATCAATTTCTGATAAGCATATAAAGGTTAATAGCTAAAACCCCTTTTCCTTTATGTCCCGATTATTAAGTAAGAAATCACAAGTAACAATCTTGATTAGAACTTGAAATGAAAATTAAAATTGCAATTAATTAATCATGGAGAGCAAAATAAATAACACAATTACAATCAGTTGCAAATATTATAAAGTATTTATAGGGGGAAAAAACATCAAGTGAAAACTCTAAATTATCAAAATTAAATACGATAATTGTAGTAGCTCTATTTTTCTCTTTTTTATTTTTCCTCTTTTTTTGGGATGATGGCCGCAAATAAAGTTTATGTATTTGTTTAAATATTAAAAATCCTAAAATTATTAAATATTAAATAATTAGATACTGATATGACAAATATCATTACGACAGTCTAATTACCTATTTTGTATAATTAATATTTAAAATTATAAATTTAAACATGACTAAATATATATCGCCAAAGTGGATCTTACATATTGAATAAGTTCTTGATAGCACTCTGATCGATGGGCGGAAAGGAGGCAATGATGGTGGCGACCAGATATGGATGGGGGACAACCTACAATAGAATTATCCAAATTATCATTTACAAAATATCCAAAAATATTAAATTGACAATCAATTTTTAAGTTAATCTAACTTGAACAAACTATCTATCGAATAATATAAGTGCTAACATAATTAGAATATTGTTACCTAATCCCAAATAACAATAAACAACCCCAATAACAACTCAAATCCCTGCATTAATTTACGAGAAGTATGAAATTAACAAACATATATAATAAATAACAAAACACAAAACGTACAAACAACTATTGACAAATTCTTAAAATTAACAAACATCAATAACAAAATAACGAATGAGTAATATAAGTGAAAACATAATTAAAATATTATTGTCTAACCCCAAATAACAAACAACAACCTCAATAACAATACTAAATCTCTATATTCATTTGCGAGAAGTATGGATTTAGTAAACATATTTAATAAATAACAAACACAAAACATACAAACAATTATTTACAAATTCCTAAAATTAACAAATATTAATAACAAAATAACGAATGAGAAAATGATTAGATACTGATATGGCAAACATTATTCCGACAATCTAATTAACTATTATGTATAAATTAATGTTTAAAATTTAAACACGACTAAATATATATCACCAAATTGGGTCTTTTATATTGAATAATACCTGATAACACTTCGATTGGCGGGTGGAGATGAGGCAATAGTGGAGGCGACCGGATATGAGTGGACATGATAACCTACAATAAATTCATCTAAATTACCATTTACAAAATATCCCAAAATATTAAATTGACAATCAATTTTATACTAATATAATTGAAACAAACTATCTATCAAATAATATAAGTACTAACATAATCTGCAAACACAGCACTAAAAATATTGTTACCTAACCAAAAATAACAATAACAACCTCAATAACAATCCTAAATCCATATATCCATAAATTTAAAAATAAAAAATAACAAACACAAATACGACAAATAACTATTGATCAATCCCTAAAATTAACAAACAAGCATAACAAAATAATGGAAGAGTAAACAATTAGATCAGCACAACAGAGAGAAAGATGGCCTACGAGGTTGCGTGGTAGTGCTGTGGTGATTTGATGCGACAGGGCTGCGTGATTGTATGGTGGAAATCTAGTGTGATTAGGTTTCGTAGTGGTGCAATGAAGAGGAAGCGGAGAGTTGGTCTCCCTACTTCTATTTTTTGGATGACGATGAGGCAGATGATTGTATATTAAGATTTTTTTCATTTTCAATTTAATTAATTAATATGTGATTCAAAAAATAAGACTAAAAATTAAGAAGGGTAAAAGAGAAATAAAAATATAGAAAACACCTCCGTGTTATAGTTTGTTTTATTAATTGAGACAATTGTGAACTTACAAAAACTTAAATGTATTAAATTTGCCTTCTCGCCTTTTTTTAATCCTTGATCCAACCAAATCCTCCCCGATAATCATTTGTGATAATTATCGGAGTATCCAAGATTTTATACTAGTCATCTGTGCATTGATCCTTCATCTTCCAACTCCGGATTTGTAAAGACCACTTTACAGTCATTTGGTGAAGATATTACATATCTTTTCCATGCAAAGAATTGAAGCCAATCTTTTACATCCATCTCAATATATGCATTTCTGGCAAACTTATTTTGTGTTTATCTTATTATTATTTTTTTTAGCAGCTCAATTCTCACTTCAATAATAAAGCTGGTTAATAGTGGTTTTATAATTGATTTCCTTTATAAATATTTTGCCATTGTAAGAAAACCGTATTTGGGTTAATAGGTTATCTACATTAATGGACAATATTTATATGGTAGATTATTTTTGACTTCCATGCATTTTTCAGGTTTGTTTTTTTGCAATCATCAAACTTCTTTGTATTACTTTCTTTGTCGATTCTGCAACTGCATTGATTCATAAATTGTCTGCAGGACTTATTATATACGGAAGAACTCAAAATCATGTCAGCTTTAGTTTGTCACTTTGCATTTACAGACTTGTTAATTCATTGATTCTTCGGATTTGCATATTTGTTTTATTTATTGAGGCAATTGCCAACCTACAAAATCTGAAAAATAATATATATATTTGCCTACTAACATTTCAAAGCCTATCGACCCAACCAAATCCTCAATATCATGTGCTTTGTGCGAAGCATCCTGGATACAATCATACTTAGTAGTCCATGTGTTAGCCTGCACATTTTTTAGCAATGTCTAACCCATATATAGCTGCAAAAAAATACTTTCTCGTGCAATATGAAACAGTTAACAAACTCTAGCTTAATTAGATCCCCAAAAATGCATATTAATGGGTAGGATAGTGTAGGGGTGCAAAAAAATAAGACAACCAAATAACGACACCAATATTTACGTGATTCGGCCAATTGTGCATATGTCCACAGATAGGAGTTAAAATTTTATTAAAAAATCATTCAAAGAGCGGTGCAAAATTCTCACACAATTTTGTGATACACCTCACAACTCTCACAAAGCAAATAGTACTCTTCTAAAAATACTTATTTATTTTTCACTCTGCTGCGTTTTTGGTGTATGTTTGGTATTCATGCCGTAATTTGCACGTGAATCCACCTCTTTTAGTAGGTGTGAATGACCCCGTGGCCCATCATCTGATGTTGTTTTCACCTCTTTTAGGAGGTAGAACCTTAGAACCAAACATAACCTAGTAGTTGATGTTGTTTTCCATTACACAATTTCTTTAACAGCGGAGGTTAGTGTAATAAAGAGTACTTAATTAGTTGTGTTAGGAAGGGGTTGATCAGTTAGTATCGATTGTATTTGAACACTCGAAACTGTTTATGCTCCAAAGTCATATTAGAATCCATAACTTTTTTAATTAAAAGGATTTGTTATGGGAATAAAAATGAGCCTATAATAAACCGCATGCTATATCAATCCACGAGATACGAAATATTTGATTAACTCAAGCAAAGCTTATCTACAGCGTATGGCCTTAAAGAGAATTGTCTGCAGAAGATATACTACGGTTGGCTAGAAAATCATTTATAATATTTTCAGTCTTGACAGTGAATTACGTGAACTCTCTGATGGCGGGAACAATGACGTGGAACTCGCATATAATCCCGTAGTTGCTGCTGAGAAAGTAGGTCAGCAAGGCTGTATACGCTCTTCGTAAGAAGACTGATGAATTTTTACATAGGTACATTTTTATTTGTTTTTATCTAAAATGAGTTCGAAACCAAGCAATTGAGAGCATTGTGAATGACTTCTATCCAAAGGAAAGTTGATTTCCTTAAATTTAAGCTTTCAAAGTTTATGCACCTCTCATTTCTCATTTTTGTATCAGATTTATTGATTTAACATCAATATTGTTATGGTTTTGAATTTGAACGTGACTTAGGAATTTCACATTGTAACCTTCATTTCCTGCTAATATTATTTCAGAATCTCCAAAAATATATCCCCGAAAGATTTAATTTTTTGAGAATTGTAGCTAACTTTCCAGATACTTCATACCAAAAGTGGCTGTAGTTTAGTGGTAAGAATTCCACGTTGTGGCCGTGGAGACCTGGGCTCGAATCCCAGCAGCCACAGCTAAGCACAATTTTTGGCTATATATTATGCATATTTCTACGCAAACAATTTCAATATTGCAAATAATCATCCACCAAGAAGAAGAATTTGCCAATAATCTGTAAAATATTTCTTCATATCTTTCTAAAATTTGAAAAGTACGAATTCATGAATGATATGTACCAAAAAAAAAAAACCACTAATGATGAGTTGCATAACCATGAAGGTCCGATATTGTAAATATGTACAAGTCTAACATCCCACAGCATATAGAACTTAAATTCAATTACTTTTTTTCTTTTCGATATTTAACTTCGATTACTTCTGTATGCACATACAAAAGATATATTCCAAACGATAACCCAAAAAGTTGTTAGGCATTTTTAGCCTTCCGCTGATAGTGAGCTGAGATGTAACTTTTGAATATAGAGCAAAGACTCACCAAATCATGGCTCTGGTTAATCAAAATTTGAACACAAACAACACACCTCTAATTTTCTACATGTTAAAGTCGCACAACAGTTAGAATTTCCAAAATCACGAAGTCTAAATTGAAATTCAGGAAGTGCAAACTATCTAGTCATTGCACTGCTAAACTCAATTCATTAACTTCCAGATCAATCTCTCCAACGATGGCCGCAGTTAGGATTGCAGCACACGAAGAACAGCGTCATACCTTCCTCACCCCTGGCAGTTGCCTATAAAATAGAGAGAAAGAAATCGAAAAAGTTAAGAAAATAAATGCCCACAACAATAATCCAGAATCATTAACACTCGTCGCAACTTATGAGAGGCTCTTCAAAGATTGTCGGACACCGTCGTAGACGTTCACCTCTAAAGGGCTACCATAAGAAACTCACAAAGAGACTAAATTTTCAGTGCAATCCTATTTCTAACATAACAATCAATTTTTTCACGTGGATACAATCGATGCCCACAACTTAACGTTGACAAAACAGCAACAAACAAATCTATAATTTTTCATGCATAAACATGTTGAAAGAGAATCTGGCTAAGCTGTTTGTGACCTCAAAAAATTCAGGAGACCAAATTTAAAGCAGCAAATCGTATAACCTCAAGATTTAATGCCAAAGTAGTTGTATGAATCAATGTTGAAGAACATCATATTTCTCTTATAGAATTATACTTCATAAATTCATACCCACCAGTTTGCTTCTATATTTTGACTGTTAAACTAAATATGCATAATCTGAGGCAGTTCAGTTTAAAGCAAGCAGAGACCGTCTGCAATTATACGGAACCCACAAGGCTAAAATTCATTCCTCTGTCCTAACTTGCCTTCACGGGGAGTAAAGCACCAAAACACTTATATCTAGAGAACAATGCAGCACATGAACCAAGCCTTGATATAAACTAGAGAAGCAATTCATTTCTTTCCTTTTCTTCATACTGCCCTCTTTCAGGTGAAATATGAACCTAGATTATCGCAAGAAAAGAATATCCACCTGGAAGAAGACCGCTTCTCCATGACCACATTCAGAGCAGCGGACTGCTTTTGTGCGGGGAAGAGTAGGATCTGCAGCCACATCCTGCAAGATTTGCGTACGTTCCCCTGCTGCGTGATGTACCTCATTTTTGTAGACGCAATTATTATCTGCAACCTCCTGTTTGATGATCGTACACCCAAACTGTTACCCTTAGTGTGAGACATATAAGGAAGCCTAAACCCCAATAGAATCAATATCCTGGTCCCATTTTCCACTGTAAGTACACATTCAGTCCCACTAAATACAAGAACTATACCAAAATTATCTTGGCGCTTAAGCCAATACTTTATCTACAACCAGCGATATGATAGCTCATAGAAAGTACAACCCCACAAGAGAAATACATTGCAAACAGAACAGCTAGAACTTCAAGCCAAAACTCATTTTGACCTCTTTACATTAGGTAACCTTGCACCAATGGAAGAAAACTTGATATGACATAAAGAGATGAACACCTCACATGAAGATCTATATTATAGACACCAAGACCGCTAACTAGCTCTTGATCATCACTAAGGATTTGAAGCTCCCTTAACTTTTTAAGAGAAAGAAGGTGCTTGGCCGATGGAGCGTAAATTGAATTAAAAAAAGAAAAAAAAAGAGAGGTTTATAGGTCAATCCCTTCATATTTACTCCTTAGCTATATTTTGAGGGCTCGAGGTATAACGCTTCCAAAAATATAAAAATGAAGGTTGGGAAAATCTCAGTTCGAACATGAGTAACTTTGCTCTTATATATAGTTACATTTTTAATAACTCGGGAGACATTTAATATATCAGCCACTTAAGTTTATAGCTATGTTGGTGATTGTGATTTTATTTTTATTTTTTTTTCTATTGTTGTGCATAACTGGTCCCTAATTAAAACCAATTATTTGCGGAAGAAAATGATTGAATCCCTAAAGTCCACCATAGCATCGAACAACATCGAGAGGCAAACCACAAAATACTAAAAATACCGACACAAGATAAATAAGTCGTAGCCAACAGCATCAAGAAAATAACACTGCCGACGGAACGGTTTCCAGTAAAAAATTCTAAAAACATTATTATAACTACATCGATATTATAATAAAAACTCCTAGTGGTCATCTAAATATCATATGATTTGTTTGAGATAATACACCAAGAATACCTCCTGCATTTTTTTCCTGTTTCACTCCTCTCTAAATTTTCCTCTTGAAAATCCTTTATTGACTCTCAATAACTATAAGAGTTTTCATAACTCATAAAATCATGTACACGTTTTACACAAATATATGTTCATCATATAAGGAAATAAGATCCAAACCAAAAATAAAAGCTGAAGTTACCATATTGTCCAGGTCCGACCCATCAATCGGCCAGAAGGTCCAATCAATTTGGCCGCTTGATCGACAACCTTGACAGAACGTACCAATTGACTGGCCATCGATAATGCCCAGTCAATCAACCCTTCCTGTTTCCCATTTCTAGCTTCATGCTTGTTCCGAATTTGCTAAAACCTTTCCAAGATACACGTTATCGATTTTCCAATTTTCGCTATGCACTGAATTAGAACCGATCTCTCAATATTTACATCGAAAAACACCGTGATTTTTGGTAAAAAAAAAAATGTAACCCTTTTCAACTTATGTTTCTATTTTTATAAAATGTTTTTAGAAGCAGTTTTAAAAATTAGATTCTCCCATGAGTATCTACATTTCATTTATCAAATGCTAAAATTAGATTCTTTTATAATTAGCTTTTAAAGAAAATCTTTGAAAGCAAATTTAAAAAATTGTCAAGGTCTACAATTTTAAGCCAGTAGCGTCAATGCACACACGATGCAGACATGGGAAAATAATTGTCTAGCAATGCCAAAAACGAAATTCTTCAAATAATCATAGTAGCAAACGTCACCATCTTTCCTATCATTAAGAGCTCCATAAACCAATTAAACATTAGCAAACCATTGAATTTCTTAATCTAGCAACGACGCAGGTAACTTGAATATTTTTTGCAGTGCATGATGTATAGTATGGAGATCTCGTGTGTTTGTTTGTAAGTGAGAGGGTATAGAGAAGGTGTGTGAATGTGTGTGTGGGAGAGCGATACGGTTTGAAACAGAGACATGGGACAAGTGATGGGTTGGGAACGTCGGTGATGGAGCTATTAGGGTTAATAAAATTGGAAGAAAATGGTAAAAATAGAATGGGTTTCTTAAATAACCGAATGAAAATATGTTTGGTTTTGATATATAATAGATACTCCAACATGGGAAAAAAAGAAAAACGTAGAGAAAAACCTTTAACATGGTAAATCCTAATGGCATTTATCAATTTATGATGTCCTTTTTTTTCTTTCTGTGGAAATACTTTGTTATTTGAATTTATTATTTCCTTTAATATAGAACCAATGACCATGTCCCTTCGCTTATGGAGATGAGGAAAGACCATATTACTTGGGGTAAATCAAAGAAAAGAGACAAATTAAATGTCATTACATAAAATATTAGTAATCCATCCGTTTCACAATAAGTATCGTTTTTGAAATTTTTTCTTTTTTCATTTTGAGTTTCATTTTAAAAAATTAAGAATGTATTTATTAGTTTTTTTCTCTAGCTTTACCCATATTATCCCTAATTCATTTCCAACTACTTCACACAAATCAAACATCTAATAAAAAATATTTAGGTCAAATGTATTTATTTTCGCTAAAATTAATACTAATTTAATTTAATATCTATAATTCGTGTCCATATACTTTAAATCATATTTATTTTGAAATGGATGCAATTTGCTTTTACTTCTTTTTCACATGATAGGGTTGACTTGAACCATTTAATTTCCTCTTATTCCCATGCGGTAGTCTCACTCCAATCTTCATTTGATGCCACGAGAAAATTTGGTTTTATCACCAATTTTTCTATAATATCCTGATTATATAAGAGGTATTTTATTGAGAATGTTAAAATATGGCATTAAGGCTAGTTTGGGAATGCTGGGCGCTTTTTAAAATTCGATTTTTAAAGTTGCTTTTGAAACTTGATTATAATAACGGATATAATCCTAGTGTTTGGTAAATATATTAAATTTAAAAATTGCTTTGATAAATAGTGTGGTGTTTGGTAAACTGGTGGGTGTGCTGCTTCTAAGCACCTTTAAAAAAGCAGAAGCAGGTTGTTAAAAGCAAGTGTTTTAAACTTTCCCACACACTACATGCTACATTTTCCTAGAAAAATAAGCAAGAGCAAGTTAGAAAAAGCAATCCTAAACTTGGCCTTAGTATTCTATTTATCCTGTATTAGTTAACACTAAATCAAACCCAAAAATTTCTTGGTGGTTTTAAAATCCTAGTTTGCACTTTCATTTATGTTTCCTTTCTTTGTTTACCAATGATTTTCATGTCTATGTTCAATTGTTATCTTCTAATGTTCACCATTTCCATTTCCATCCTTTCGTGTGGACAATGCTATTCTTTTTGAGATCTTACAGTTACTGCACATAAATAATGGGATAATGTCATTATTGTAACTGCAATCAAGCCACTCGGTGGATTGTTCGTTTCCCGACGAGTGTTAAACGCCGGACACTTCATTCTACACACAATTGCATCATGCTTCTTTGATATGCTTTGTTTTTCATTTTTCCCCCTCCTCTTATTGTTCGGAAAACGACTGTAGCGAAGCAAAGTTAGACAGACAGAAGAGAGGAGATGGGTTTTCCTATTCGAGCTTCTAAAGATCCATCCGGTGATTTTAGCTCCTTTTTCAAAGTCATGATTGGTGATGATTATTCGGAAGTTATGGTAATTTACTGCCGTCTAGTCCTTAACCCTATGTTTTGGTTGTATGCGTATATCTTGCAGTCATTTAGTTCACTAGAAATGGCTTCACCTTCAAAATCTCCACTTATGTGTCAAGTGTCAGTAATTGCGCAAAATAGAATTAAAGTTTCTTTAGAAAAATATTTTGAATGTTAAAGCTGGTTGGCGATCAAGTACCTAATGAACTTCTTCCAATGCTATTGAAACAATTTGTAACATGTTCTCTAAATTCTGCCATTCTTTTGTAGTTTTTGCCCCCTAGGTTTGTCCAAACTGTGTCAAACCTCGTTGACCAGGAAATAAAGCTTGAGGATGCCAAGGGGCTGAGTTGGACTGTAACATTGTCTAAGCATGAAGGATCCTTGGCTTTTCAAAAGGGTTGGCATGCTTTTGCTGTACAACATGGTTTAAAAATTGGAGATTTCTTAGTTTTTGTTTACCTAAAACATGCCCACTTTGTCGTTACCGTCTATGGAAGAAGTGGGTGTGAGAAACTGTCACTTCCAGAATACAAAGGGAGCAAAAGAAAAAGAAAAAGGACTAATGAAAGTTCCAGCGATAGAAATAAATATTTTCGCCAAACCAATAGCAACAATGTCAATGGGCAATACTCGAATACTTCTGCTGTATCCATTCCACATATTGAAGTTAACCAAAGTACGCCAATGGTCATGGACAACACTTCAAACACTGATGATGACAATCATGTTAAAGTATTTTCTAAAATGAACCTCACTGAAGAACCATTTTATATGATAAATGTTGGGGTTGGACAAGGAGACCTCAGGGATTCCTTATATGACTTGGCAAGTTTTGAAATGAGGCTTGCTGATGTTCCTGAAAGTGGAAAAAGAGTTTTAGAAAATGACGGGTCTCAAGAGCAGAATGCTATGATCTCGAAGTTTGATGTTCCTGAAAGTGGAAAAACAGTTTTAGAGAATGAAAGGCCTCAGGAGCAGAATGCTACCATCCCAAACTTCGATGTTCCTGAAAGTGGAAAAACAGTTTTAGAAAATGAAAGGTCTCAGGAGCAGAATGCTACAATCCCGAATTTCCAAAGTGAAGTGAGCGCAGTAGGGGAGATTCCTGTTTCTAAAGAGGTACAAAGCTGTCAAGCAATTGGAGAAGTACTCAAGTTGGATGCGATGCGGAAATCTAGAGATGACAGGCAACTGGATAACAGTACTCAAGTTGCAAAGAACAATTCTAAAAGTAAAATTGCTACTGGTCGTGAGCGGTGTAGCAACACAGCTTCAGGTTTGTTGCTTTTGCTTCAATTAGTGAGATTTTAGGGTTTGCTTGGTTCCATTATCAGAATTTTCAGTTTCTATACTTGTTCTGGTTCCGGGTCTGAATATGATGAAATTTTTAAAGGCTTCTTCCATTTTATGTTTTCTTAAATTTCTCACCGGAGAAATACACAACCAGCTTAGCCAACACTCCTTGTTGGTTTCCCGAAGTTCGATGGTTTCACGATAATTTTCTAATACCTATTTTAAGAAGGAATCCGCTAAATGTGTTTCCTGCAATGTTTCTGTTATCAAAAGCAGAAACAAATTTGTCATATAAACAGAATTCTCTATTCTTTTGTTCTTACAATTATATTAATGTTGCTTGTCCTATTATTTGACCTTTTTACTAGGCAAAGAGCAGTTTTCGGCATCTCGGAAACAACACCCTTCTGTCAGGGGGAGTGCTCAGAGCACGGAAAAGAAAGCTGCTGGCGGTTTAGATTTCTCGGATTTGGCAATCTCCTTCAAAAATGGAATTTATTCTTCTGGTGTGTGTTTCTATCAATATTTTCTCTAACTCGAGGAAACAGAATTGGGCTTATTTGGTGGTAGTATTAAATTATTTGATCAGCCAACTTATAACATTATGCTTTTGGTACCCTTTTAGTATTAAATTATTTGATCAGCCAACTTATAACATTATGCTTTTGGTACCCTTTTGCGGCTTGTAAGTAAACAAAATTAGAAGGAAGTAAATTTGGCTTTTTCGTTTTTTATCATTGCGAACAAAGACTAGAAGTATGTTTATTTGAATTACCTTATGTGGGGCAGAAAAGAGCTTGAAAGGGGTAAAACAAGAGCAAGTAGAGATGAAAGAAGTCGTCCTTGTTCGTGAGGGAGTACCTGGTATAATTAACTCTGACTTCTTATTTATCTTTCTTATATGAACGTAAATTAATTTGCTCGTTCTTTTGGTCGATACACGATATATGCACGGATTTCTACCACTTTTCTATTCTAAGTAAACAAAATATTAGAATGTGCAAAATCCAATTTTTTTTCTCTATTTAACTTTGCAAGCAAAAGCTAATAGTATGTTCATTTGAATTATGTTATGTGGGCCAGGAAAGAGCTTGAAAATTGTTAAACAAGAGCAAGTAGATAGACAAGAAGAAGGCTGTGTTCATGGAGGAATACCCGGTATAATTAACTTTGCTTTCTTCTTTATCTTGTTTACATGGAACTGAATTTAATTTGCTAGAGTTTATGGTCAATACATAATTATTAATGATATGCATACAAACAAATTTGTACCCAAAAAATTGTACAAACTAGCTTTGTGTGGTTCACAATCACCGCCATCAACATACATAATTATGCACGGACTCCTCACTTTTCTGGTTGTTACTCACTTTTCTGTTTTTAGAGAGTAAAGAAGGCTGTGTTTATGGAGGAATACCCAGTATAATTAACTTTTCCTTCTTAATTATCTTGCTTATATGGAACTTAAATTAATTTACTACACAATAAATGCACGGATTAATCACTTTTCTGTTTTATAGTAGAAAAAAATAAAATTGATATGGTAAACTGCAGGTTATCAGTGGACGATGAAGTTAGATCAGAGTTCTTGTCCTTCAGTAGAGGTTAATAATCATGTTCCCAATGTGGTGAAAGCCGAACCTGTCTATGGGATTGATCTTAACTGCACTGTTGTGGCTAAAATCCCTTTCTCAGAGAAGCAACCCTATCTTGTATGCGTCTCTGCCTTCCTTGAGCTTGTTAATTTTAGCACGGTATTATTAATGACTTTTTACATTATCTAAAGTGGATTTCTAAAATTCTATATGTTAGACACAGGATTTTCACTGCATTGTTAATTTTAGAAAATTTACTTTGTATATATATATTTTTTTTTGTAGGAAAGGTGAATATTTCAGTGGTCCTAAAACATCCATTTAGTGAAAATTTTGCTCATTCTTTTCGTAACCTTGTTTTATCAATGCAGGAGCTGCCAGATAGGTTGGTTCCTGCTCCATCGAGGACAAAGCGGAGATCAGAAAGGAAACTGGTGGTTTATCTGCGGGGTCCAGTATCTAGTGTGTGGATGTGGCCGGTGTTATACCATGAGAGATACGGTCACAAAGTTCTAACTAGTGGATGGGATGCTTTTAGAAAGGCTAATGGCTTCTCTCCGGGAGACGAATGTGCTTTTAGACGCGACGACCAGTACGAGCTCATATTCGGAGTTAGCTTTGTCCCTAAATAATGAGTTTGGGAATCCCTTTTTTTGGCTCTGAGTCTTTTGGAGAGCACACTGGTGTTCTGTGCATATAGAAGAAGTTTAATACTAGGATCTGTCAAATGTTTTGCGAAAATATGGATCTGCTTTTGTTGATGCACGTTCAAATGAATTGACCAGGTCACGTACTTCTGTATATATGCATATTCTGGATATTTTGAAATCAACATCTGCTGAGGCTAAATTTCCTTGGTGCAAGGGCTCAAATCATATCAGCATATTTCCAATCTCTAATGGCTGGAGAGAAATTAACTGCTTGTATTCTTCTGGTATCTGCAATTGGTGGGTACAGAATTACTCAGTGCACCTTGTACTTCATTGAAAGAGATGGCTAAACAATGATTTTTGGATTACAGAGGCGATGGTAGCTAGTACTTATCATGCAGCGTCAATTATAAGCATGCATTTTCCTAAAATAGTAAAATATGGTATTGTGTAGCATACCTATCCGAACTCAATATCAATTGTGCTACATGCATATATACAATCAAACCAAGGCCTTAGTGAAACCGGTTGAGAGTTCGTCTTGTTGCAAGATTCTAAATTTTCATTTCAGCTAACAATTTGGTCACCCTGATGAAATAGTGATGATTGATGAATCACTACTCACCCAGAAGCCGAAAAATGAAACAAGTCACTCGAAATTAATTATTTCGACGCTTACAAGCTAAAATCCAACGGGAAAATACATTCATTTGACTGATATTACTTAAACAATACACAATAATAATTATGCCTAGGAAGATCATAAACAAACGCATAATTTACAAGACATGTTATCGTGGTTAACCCTCAGGTCCAACCAACCAAACACAAATTACTGGAAAATGATTACAAAATTGTGTTGCATTCCATCTTGCTTTATGCTAGGGATTTTACCATATAAGGACCATCAAGCTCGTAACCCAATTTTCTATAGTAATGACGTGTTCCTACACCGGAAATAACAGCTATCTTTGTCGAACGGTGCTCTCTTCGAGCAATTCGCTCAGCCTCCTCCATCAAAAGGGTGCCATAACCCTATAAAACATAACACAGTGAGAAGAAGCATATTTGTAATATAATTCCTGCCAAACTACTATGTTGTGTCTACCAATCATGCTTTCCGCCATGCACAGTTTAAATTTTATTGCCTAGCACAAAAAGAAAAACAAGTCACCTGGTGTTGCAGCTTTTCAGCATCCCTACCATGGACTGGGACAGCGGTTCCATAAACATGAAGTTCACGAACAATTGAACACTTCCCCACAAGTTCAGGGCAAGTCACATTCCGGCCACATTTTCGTAAGCGCAATAACCCAACAAGAATGTCCTGCAAGCCAAAAAGAAAAAGAGGCTACAGTGATAACTCCCCATTTAATAAAGACATTAAAGATCAAACACATTTATTATGTTAAATAGGAAGTAATGTCAAGCACAGAGCAGTGAGTAATATATATCAGAATGAAGCACGTGCAAAAGTTTACGTAATAGAAACAAGGAAAATGAGATTACCAAATCAACATATTTAAGAAGATGACTTGAGAGGACATCATGAACTGCATGATATTGGACAACTTTAAACTAACAATGCCAATACACAATTTGAACTAATATCCTGTATCCATGTCTCACTGATAGATTATATTTATACACTGGACATACAAATACCAGTTTACATTTTGTCTTTCATTTGGATTTCTCAATGAAGATGAGGGAATAAAATGCAACATCCAAACCACAGAATCACAATCACAAAGTTAGCCCAGTGCAAAACCAATAGGAGTTCATGCTGACAAATCAATAAGGATGATATACATAAGCTAAGGTTTTGTAAAAGAGCTGGAGAAAGCAACCAGATACCTGCCGAGTGTCTTCATACGAAAGGAAAGTTTCCCAACCCTCATTTGCTGTATAATCACGGCGAACAAGCTCCACTTCTTCTGGCTTTATTTTGTGATGAATGTCCTACAAAGTACGAAAAATTGGCAAATTGAAGAAATAAGTACATTCAAATTTATAGCAAACTGGCACATCAAGGAAAAGAAGGCATTTTTGTTCCCCCACCTGGATTCCAGCTTCACGTGTTCGAACATCCCGGCATTTCAAGCCTAAGTCATCCATCCGAGCTAAAGCTAGCTCTCGTAGATTTCCCTTCTCAACCCCAGAAGTAACTAGAGGCATAGGGATATCTCGTTGAACTCTATAAACACGTGTCCAAGGGGGCACCATGGCAAGGATTCTAGCAACAATGTCTACAAGCTGCTCAGGTGGGTAATTTCTATATCTGGAGAGAAGATTGACTTGTTAGTTTCTAAATCTAAAGCAACAATGCAACTATCAAAAAGGCAGTAGTTTACTTTAAGATGTTTATGATAGTTTGGATACACACATAGAAAGTAAAAATGGTTATTAAAAATAAATCATTTCAAATGACCTCAGGCAAATAGAAACAATAGATACCAAAAAATAAAACTCAAAACGACATATCACCTGCCAGTTTTCCAGAGTTCATATAGTCCGGTTCCACGAATTACAAGTGTGGGATAAATTTTAAGACCATCAGCTCTAAATGACGGGCTTTCAAAGAATTCCTTAAAACTTTCCAAGTCCCTCTCAACCCCAACATTAGGAAGGTCAGGCATCATGTGAGCAACAACCTACATGAAATAACAATACAAGTAACTATGAGAAAAATGAAGCCTAATCCTAAAAGACTAATGATTAGAGCAGCAGGGCATTCATGGTTGCAACAAAATATGAGGTACAATATAATGGTATTAAGTAGGAAAAACTATGATGTAACAAACTGCCTTTTTGTGCTACTCTAGAATGATGGAAGCCCTTTGGAGATTTCTAAGAATTTACATTGGCAGAAGCAATTACATGAACTAATAGAAAAACATTTTCTAAGGAGTCAAAGTAGGTGCTGCTGCAAATGCAAAAACTAGAATAAACACTTTATAGATGAGTAGTACAATGAAAAAATCGGAATGAAAAATGAAGTGCAAAGGAGAGTGCATGGATATTCTAAGGAATTCAACTTGAAGGACTATATATACAACATGAGAGCACAAAGCACCTTAAAACCAGCATCTTTTGCCAAGCAGAAGCAATCAGCCACAGCAGCTACCGTGTGGCCCCTGTTGGTGTCGCGAGCCACATCCTCATACGTACTCTGGACACCGATCTCCAGTCTTGTGCAACCATAAGAAAGCATTTGCCTCAAATGTGGACCAAGGCAATAATCGGGCCTCCTAATCACCAGCAAATAAGAAAAAGAAGCATCATTTTGAGAACAGATAAGACAACGCAATCCTTATTTCTTCGTATATATTCCTTCAGATGGGAAAGTATCTTAAACAACTGTACTCCTCTCTCCTTCACCAACCACCACCTTACAACCCCCGCACCAATCCTCAACCCCCCCTCTCTTCTTTCCTCCTCTCTCTCTTTTATACCCCCATTTGATAATTAAAGTTTCAGCACAAACATGGGATGCACTTTGATTTTGAAAAGCTACTGTACACAGCACTCTTTTTGCTATAGTCACCAACCCAGCTTAGCCTAATCAACCAAATTGTCTAGCTGAGATTCATGAAGAGGTTAGTCTAAAAAAAATGCGTGTTCACCACCATATGAAAAATAAAAAAATTCCCACCAACAAGGCAGTTCAAATAGTACACTCACGTTTCAATGGTCATGCCGATGCACTTCGTAGCACCATGCTCCGAGAAAGCAACTGCTTCTTCAACATTAGCAGAAGTGTGTCCAGATAAAGCATCATGAAGATTTCTTATGAAATAATCACGATAATCTGCTGGCAATGACATGAAAGTACCTCCCATTAAGATGAACTCAACCTGCATGCAAGCAATCACTGTAATAAGTAACAGGGATAAATTTTATGACCATAACATAACCTCATTCTTGCAAGTGAAATGAGACAGGCAAACAAGTGAAAGACACCAGACCTTATCCACACTGTGGCCCAACCGTTTCAGCTGATCAATCCTGCTTCGAGCCTGAACATATGGGTTATATCTGAAACCAAGAAAAGACCGTAAATGTTAACCAGTGAGTTATTACTTGTAAGTTGTATATGAAGGTTTTCAGTTTCAATATTTTATGATTCATTCGTCACACCGAATGGGAAAGATCTCATCTTTAAGCATAGATCTTAATCATAGATCTCATCTTGAAGCATAGATTAATGGACATGAAGTAAAACCAGCCTATCATGATTGGTTCATATACAGCCAAGACGTAGATGCTGGTCTTCAGATAAGGAGGGAACCAATTCATATCCAGTGTAATTAAGATTCCATTCTCCAACAAAAAGGTTAATACCTCCTTCTGGTGCACATTTGTGGACGATGTTACTAATCCATTGAAGTCACATCATAAAGGATTATACCAGATTGATAGCGAGTCCACTCCTAGTTTCCCAAATCGTAAGTCTTATAAAAGAATCTAACTATCATCATAATTTCTAAAACTGTAACCACTGGAGTGAATTAGGATCAGACCCATTGTCTTCATGGAATACATTAACAACTCTAACCGGCATGATTTGTTTCCACTTTCCATCACTTGTTACTCCTATAATTTTCCTCATAAATCAAATTCGATTATAATTAGGGCACGGGCACTAACTGAAGTCAATGCCCATTAAATTAGACTAATTTCCATCCTATAGCATTACGCCAAATAGATGATATTGCTGACAGACTTTATCACAGTTTCAATGTAAGATGAATTAAAATCCGATGTAGCATGAGTAGTGAGCAAACTGGTGGGCTCGTAACTACCATATGATTGAGTACTGTACTCAACATCCAAATGGGACCCCGAGGAAGTACACGCACATAATAAAATTTTACTATTAGGTGAAGAAGTGCAATAGCAGTAAAGGGAAGCTCAAAGTAATAGAATAGATACACTTGGACTGTCCGCATGAAGAAGCACATAAACTACCATAGGTAGCAGATACTAGCTCCTATCGATTCAATGGTTGCTTTAATCATCCACGCATGAAAATATTTCCACATGGTCAGATTAATTTGCATCAAGGTACTAATTCCAGTCATTGTCATTTCAAATTCCATCTTCTAGAATAACATAACCTGAGTCTTTCTAGTAGCACAAGTCTCAACCAAGATGAGGCTTAGTCAGTATTGTCCTTTTGTCCTAAAAGCAGGTCTCAATAAAGAAATTTTTAGAAAATGATTTGTGAACCAAGAGTTGTTTGGTAAAAATATGTTTTTTTTTAATTGCAAAAAGACAAAACTAGCAATGTACCAGCAATGCAACTTGCATTTTTTAAATATTTTTACAATTAATGGTATAAAAGGCATAATCATCTTTTAAAATCAACCACATAAAAAACGGAGAAGAAGCTTTTTAATGGGGAAAAAAAACAGAAGCAGCTCATGAAAGCAATATCAAACTCAGCCTGAGATTTTAATTGGTTGCAGTTTTAAGAAAAAACCAAGCTTTTATGACTATGCGAAAAACTTAGATGCAATCTTCCAAAAAAAAAAAAAGGAAAACTTAGATGCATCAAGCTTAAAGCTTCTATTGACAATAAAAAATCTCAGCTTCAACTGAAAAGTAAGAAAACACACAAAAT
>MKEJ01035094.1:0-15040 GCA_001753735.1 Embelia ribes
ATGTATGTTGTGATTTGGATAAGAAATTGATGTTTAACTTTCTTATTTAGTTAATTTCCTTTAAATATTTTATTTGCGAAATAATTAAAAATATCGTTATATCATTCCTGATATGATACATATCTGTATCGTTTGATTCATCTTTTGCATCAAACGATTTTTAAAAATTTCCGGTACACCTCTCCGATACACGCAGAGAGGCTGTGCATCGTTGCATGTTGTATATCGCTGATATTGACAACCATGTACATTTCCCATTTAAAATACATTACGAAATCTTTTCACCTTTCAATGCCGTAAATATTAATTAATGATAATTTTTTACCATATTAAAAGTATAGCAATGGTAACAAATTCAGAGCGATCATAGCATCAAAAAAGCATGAAGATTCCGCTTTTAACATAAATTTTTCATTTTCTTGCCTTCCTTTCGAACTAAACCAACAAAAAGGAAAATAGACTTTTATTTTCCTTTCATTTATTATTCTTAAAAACTAATATTAATAGTATAGGAAACTATTACAACTTAATTAGTTCAACTGAGAAATATTCAATTTCCCACGCAATTGGGTATCATCATTCATATTGCATTAAATGATACTTAAAATATTCCTTTTTCATCTTAGATGTACTTTCATAATTCGGTCATCACTTCTTTTTTAAAAAATAGAAGTATCATATCTCATCTAATTTTTTCCTTTCCAATTTAATCAAAGAAAGAGAAAATTCGATATTCTATTATTCATTTATTTATTTTCTAATTAGTATTTCAATATACATGGGCTTATTAAGCACAACAAATTCAATTGATACCCAATATAAAGAAGAATGAGAGATTAAAGATAGAGAAACTATGCCTTCTAGAATATCGATAAATTATAACACGTATGTATGACTTGATAGAGAATAACATTTTTTAGGGATCTATTTGTAATAATAATAATGTAAGAGAGGAAAAGATGGAATTATACAAACTTGCAACTAAATGAAATAAAAAATCGATAATGTGTATTTAATAGCAATAAGTTTGGGAACCTATATTCCTCTTGTTGTTGCTAGTGGATTTTCTTCTTCCATAATAGAAGCATATTGAGACTTTTTCTAATAAAACCAAAAGATTGAGGATGCTAGAAGTGAATAGGGTAATGAATTAGTGTATTTTCTGAATGATGAGCAGATGGTCTGATGCCTTTTTGAAGCATATTATAGAAGCATTTCTTTTGATTCCATGCATTTCTTTTAATGACTTTAATTTCCCAAGCTGTTGAAGAATAAATTTTGGGCTTATTTACCGTTCTCTTTTATATCACTCTCATTACTTTCCCCTTCTTGCTGGTCTTTTTTTCTTATGTCTCCCGTGGCTTGGAGAGAAGTCCAGAATTAACAAAACTATTTGGTAGACATTCATGAAATATTTTTTGTTGTATGATTGATAGTACAAAATTGAGGTTGTAACAAGAGGGTATCACTTTATTTCGGTTTCATACTCCTGTTTCCTTTTTCTCTTTGTATTTGCAGTTACTGTTTGGATGATGGTTCACTTGTTACTGAAGTTTTCATATTATTTGTTTCTTGTCTGCATATGTATTTTCTTGAAAGTGCTTTAGAAAGAGTGAACATAGTTGAAAATGTTATCATCGTCCCTTGCATTGATTATGAAGCACGGATTCTCCAAAATGGGTACCTCGTCCATGTCCGAAGATGAAGCACGGATTCTCCAAAATGGGTGTTGCATTTGTGTCCGACACTTATCGAACTCACATACTCCGTGGACACTTTGAAATACGTGTCCAAAATACCAAATGGCGAGTCCAAAATACCAATTATTTATTTTAATTCTGGACACGCAATGAACTAATTTTTTACTCGATGTGAGTTTTTAATTTGTTTTTCAACTTCGTGGTTAATTTTTTTCTTACACTTAGTCATACATTTGGGTAGTTTTAACAAATTACTACACAATTCAAAAGTTGTTTAGTTTAGTCCTTATGTTTTTAGGCCTTTTGATGAATATTGCGCACTACATTGTGACATTATGCAATTGGCTTGTCGTTACTTTGTTAAGAATATTAAAGAATTAATAGTATTTTTCATGGTTAGTACTTATCTATTACATATTTTGTTCATTCCTATTAATATTTGTCATAGAAATTATTATACAAAAATATTGTTGAATCTTCTCTGCATCGGGATTTTTTTGTAGTTGCTGAATCCATATCTGTTTCCAAACCTGCATCCTTATCACTGCTGGTTAATTACTCTTGTTGGGCTTATGAAAGAGAATTAAATTATCGTGATGAAGATGATGGATTCTCTAATGCGATTTGGTTTTGTCTAGGCTACACTTCTACCCTGAGAAATAATGTAAGGTCTCGTGCTTGGGGTGCAGCCATTGGTTGCAGTTACCGTGTCGAGCACTGTTGCATTTTCAAGGTGATTACTGTAGTTTTCGTTTATTCTTTTCTATTTTTGGGTACTACAGAGTGTCACTTTTCTGTTCTCTATAAATAAAGTTGCATGCTTTTTCTTCATAGCATTCCAAGTACTTTTACTGGACAAGGATTGCTTCCTTTTGAAGGCTTTATTATTGCGATGTAGTAAAAAATAGTAGTTTTGACTCATGGAGTGCACTTTTTCTCGTCGTCATGTTAATCCGCATTCATCTTTTGTTGGCTCTGTTGTCTGTCATTAATTATCTATTTAGTTATTTTTCATTTTTTAGCAGAAAGGTGGCGGGACAATTGATCTTGAACCATGTCTGACACATACATCAACTGTGGAGCCAACACTTGCTCCAGTGGCAGTGGAGCGTACAATGACCACAAGGGCTGCTGCTTCGGTACTAACAATCTAACTTCATAACTCGTGTGTTGATAAAATCATTAGCTTTTACATTATTTTTGTTGATCTCGTTACCAACACAAACTTTCTCGATGTCAAATTTGTGAACTAATCATTTGTGATACAAATGCAAACAAGGAGATATTTTAAGTACTGAAAATTCTTATGCTATAGCAGTTTATTGTGAGATTGCATGTTACAGATATTCAAGTTCTGATTGATCACAATCACATTGACCAAAATTGTCTCCATGCTAAATTATCATCTCAATGGACCTATAATTTTTCTGATGAATCAGAATTTTGACCCTTACAACACATTTTTTGTTCAAATTCTCTCATTTATCTGTGAGTGACAAGATGAAATGGATCGGGTTAATTTCTTTTGTGTTTAGATTTGGGTGGCAAGCCATGAGATCTGCAACGAGTCTTGAGTCAAATAAATTGCTGTTGGCTGCGGTTTAAATAAACTTGGTTGATGCTTGTTGCTATAGCAGGAGCTGGCTTGCTGGAATTTTTTTTGTTTGGCTGTTGGAACTTGAATCAGTTTCTTTTTTTTTATTGTACATTTGTGGATTTTGGTCTTTAGGTTGGTGTTGCTTTTGAAGTGGAGAGAATATTGATACTGATTGTGGGCTTGGGTCAGAGTAGGTGGTGATGCTATTGGGATGATTGGTGACGGTGCACCTGAGTTATGAGTTTTGGTTAGATTAGTACCTGTGGTGGTGGAGACGGACATGGCTACGTGAAACAGTAACCTCACTGAGGCATGGTTGTGTCCAGTTCAAATATGTACTCAGAGAATGGTGGAGTTTCTGGGGGCAGGGACTCTGAGGTGGAACTGAATTTTAGGATATACGTTTTAAGAGGTGTAACGAGAGTCGTCGGTTTTTCCATAGGAAAGATTCGAGAAATGGTTCCTATGGTTTATGGATATACAAGTTAAATTTTTTTTTCTGGAGATACCATTTTGTCTTAACTGTGATAATTTGTTTCCATAAATAAATGGCCAGGATATGAGATTTGGCTACCCTTGCTTGATTTTCCTGGGATGTGGGTTTGAAAGACCACTATAACGCCATTAGAGTGTAATTCTAAGAAACACGGATTTGGACACGGGTTCGGACGCAGATTCAGAAATTTTGAAAAATGTTGGACGTGGACACGGTGTGGATTCGACATGATTTTATTTTTATAATATAATAATAGTTTTTATAAGTTTATAAATTTATATATAGTGGTTAGTTACAGGAGATCAACAAAAGTATTAGACATACAGTATTAAAAATGGACAAAGAGATATAATAGCACTGTCTTTTTAGTTTTTAGAGAAGACAATTAGCAACTTCACAATTAAACTGACCAATTGTGAATCAATTATCAAAAATCGGAAAACATATCTTTCGCCGAAACACTCAAATAACTATTCTAACCACCAAAATATTTAGCTCAATAGGTATAATTAATTTCTAATGTTTTCACGAAGATCTGCAAAATCCCTTTGTGTATTTATCCACATAAGCAATTTGGCCACCACCGTGTCTACCTAGTGTGTCCGGCATGTCACCTGAGTGTCCAACATTTATAAATTAATAAATGGAATTTCAGAGTCATGACATAGCATGTCCGACCCGTGTCCGGGAGTGTTCTTTCAGTGTCCCCAATTAGTTGAACTCGGAGTGCATATTCCCATGGCTAGAGAATATTGGTGAGATAAGATTGTTTATATCTACTTTTTAGTATGTGTACATTGCTTCTACGTGTATTGTCTTGTTTTATTTTTGTTTCTAACTACTGTTTAACATGATTGTTGGTTGGCTTCTACAGAATGCACTAAGGCAACAGAGATTTGTACGAGAGGTCACAATTCAGTATAACTTGTGCAATGAGCCATGGTATGTATTGTAAACCATTTTTACTTCTAGTGCTTCTTAAAAAGTTACTTTTTAGTTGATTTGTTACAGTTTTTGTTGCATTTTGATTTAATAATTTTCTCTAGAGCATGGGGACGTTTTTTTCTTTGGTATTTGATTATGTTTAATTTGGCGGAGCTTTATGTATGGTGGGAGGGTTCACACTCTAATTGCACACAGTTCATGGAGGAGTTATTTCTCGGATAATTGATATGCAAAAGGTGTTACGGCTTTAATCAACTTGTATGTAAATATAGCTTATGTGACCGAGAAGGTTATGACTCATTAACTCAAGAAAGCCCAATTTGCTCGACTTTGGTTATGTTCAGATAGGATGACGGACTAGGTGATTCCTTGTATTATTAGGAAAATGATGATTAAATCAAATGTGTCTTGTTTTCATTTTCATCCATTGATGTGATCTGATCAAGGAGAACTGCTTCACAAGGACTTCCGAGGATGTCAGTCATCATAGTACTACTCTCGCCCAATCATGCTTAACTTCGGAGTTCTGATGAGATCCGGTTCATGAGTGTTGGTATGATCGCACCATGGGATGACTAGTTTTGCGGGCTGGCCTTCCTAACCTGTTGCCACTCTCGTTTATCCAGGCTTGGGCCTGGCTATGTAAGAGAAATACTTAGGCGGTGTTGGTTGAGTTATTTGTGCAAAAAAAATTATAATTTGGTGAATGGTAGAAGTTACATACGTGGGGTAGGCTAAATGAAATAAAATAAGACATTACGTCGGGTTGTTTACATTAATTTTTCGACGCCATTGATTCCTATCGAAAGCCAATTGCTCGTCCAACATTGTAATACGCTTGTCTTTTTGTAACACGTGTATTTATGTAATTAGAGTTCTACCTCTGCCTTTACTGTCTGTTCCCACTCCAATATTCTCGCATTTTCTAACCGGTGCACTCACTAGTCTCCTTATATGTTTCAATCATCTTATACCTTTATCTCATTTTATCTTCAATTGGTGTCACTTCTAATTTAGCCCGAATCTCATCAGTTTGAATCATATCTTTCCTAGTCTTCCTACACATCCACCTTGACATACGCATCCTTACTACACTCATCTTGTGTTCATCTTGTTTTTTAGTAGCCCAACACTCACTTCCATATGATAAAGTTGGTCGTATTGTGGTCTTGTAGATGCATATTATGGTTACATGAACTCTAGATGCATTTCTCCACTTCATCTATCCTGCTTGGGCTCTGTGATTGACATCTCTTTCTATCTTATTGTTGTTTTGGAGAGCTGATCCTAGATATCTAAAATGATCAGTTTTTGGTACCACTTTCCCAGCCAAATTAACCACACTCGGGTCCACTATATGTCGTCCACTGAAACAACACTCCATATATTCAGTTTTTGACTTGCTGAGCTTAAAACTGCGAGATTGAAAGTGTCTTCACAATTTCAATTTATCATTTATGTCCGCTTTTTTCTCATCAACCAAAATTATATCAGCAAATAATATGCACCAGACACTTTGGTTTGCATGTGTCTACTATTGCGAACAAGAAAGGGCTTAGTGCTGAGTCTTGATGCAACCCTATTGTAATTGGAAAACTAGACATCATACATATCCACGATAATATTTATATATTTAAGATTAACCAATTTTTTGTTAAAATCCACCGAAGTACTTCTCTTGGAACTCTAACGTAAGCTTTCCCCAAATAAATAAAACCATATGTAAATCTTTCTTACCCGCTCTATATCTCTTCATCAGTTGTCGCAGTAAATGAATTGCCTTTGTAGTCGATCTTCCAGGCATAAACCTAAACTGATTTTCCGAAATCGTAGTATTTTGTCTTAACCTATACTCAATTACTCTCCCATAGCTTTATGATATGACTCATGAGTTTAATACCACGATAATTTGAACAGTTCTGTATATCATCATTATTCTTATATGAAGGTGATAAAGTACTATTTCTTTATTCATCAAGCATCTTCCCATTGCCCCAAATTTTGTTGAATAGGGTTAACCATTTTATTGAATAGGGTTAACCATTTTATCCTCATCCGGTCCGACTGCCTTGTTCATCTTCATTTTTCTTAAAACCTTTTTAACCTCACTCTCTCTTATCCTTCACATAAAGTTGCAATTAACCTCCTCCAAAACAGTAATATTACCTCGATTACTCAACCGATCACCATTAAAGAGTTTGTCAAAATAATCTCTCAATCGTTGTTTGATCTCCTCATCTTTTGCCAAAACCTTGTCATTGTCTCTCTTTATGTACCTTACACTATTAAAATCTTTACTCTTCTTATTTTTCAGTCTTGCAATTTTATACAACACATTTTCTCCCTCTTTTGTATTTAATCTTTTAATGAGTTCCTCATGAACTTTAGATTTTGTATCTAGATGACTTTTTTTACCTCCCTTTTTCTTTCTTTATATTTCTTAGCTTGACCATCCTTGCATTTTTTGAGCTCTCTATAACCTTCCTGTTTTGCTTTAACTGTTATTTTCACCTTTTTCAGCCCACCATCGAGACTTTTTTCCTAGGGGCCACTTTTCCTCTAGATTCCCAAAGCGTGTCCTTAGCTACTATTTTCACACATTGTGTTATTTTCCCCTATTTTGCATTTGTATCCATTTTGCCATCCCAATTAGCTTTTTTAACTATCTTATCTTTAAAGGCCATCAGCTCTATAGTCTATACCCTTCAACTTCTACTATTTAATCCTCGATTCTTGAACTTGGCCCCCTTTCTTTTGCCAGCTTTGGATGCAAATATCCATAACTAAGAGTCTGTTGATAACTTTACAATCCTTACATTTCTATTTATCCACTTTCCTAGTTAGGAAGAAATCAATTTGGCTAGCATTTGCTCCGCTTCTTTATGTCACTAAATGTGATTCTCTTTTCTTAAATCATGTTTTATTAGCATCAAGTTATAAGCCGTAGCAAAACCCAAAATAGCATTTCCAGCATTATTTCTCTCCCCAAAACCATATCGCCTATGCAAACCCTTAAAATCGTCTCGACTTTCACTCACATGTCCATTTTAGTCCCCTCCAATGGACAACTTTTCGTTATGAGGTATTCTTTGTACCTCTTCATCTAAATCATCCTAAAATTTCCTCTTGTTAGTTTTGTTTATGCCTACTTGGGGTGTATAAACAGTTAACACATTTATTATCTTTTCTCCAATTACAAGCTTAATACGCAAAATTCGATCATCCTTTCACCTCACATCGACATCTTTCTGTAAACTCTTAGAAGTGATTATGCCTATCCCATTTTTATTCCTATCTTTACCCGTTTACCATAATTTATAACCCCACGGCTACATCTCTTTGGCTTGCTCACCCGTCCACTTAGTTTCCTGAAGACATAAAATACCTATTCTTCATCTATGTATCACTTCTGCAATCTCTGCTGACCAACCGGTCAATAACCTTATATTCCAAGACGCCAAACGAACCCTATTCTCATGGTCTAACTTCTTTACCCACACCCGTCCATTCAAATGTGAGAATCCTTGCCTATTTTTCGCCATATCTGGACATCGATGTAACGCATCGCTTCTGGGTAATGCCTTAGCTTGCACCCTTACCAATTTGATACTATGCCTGGGGTCCGATGTAGTGTGTTGTGGATGGAATGCTCCAACCCTTGCCAATTTAACACTATACCCAGGATCCGATGTAGCGCGTCGCTTAGTAGGGAATGCCCCAACGAAATTCTTATTTGGTTCCATTTCATGTGGTATGACTGTTTTTTATAGTTGGTCGTCAACCTATCGCAATCCTCTTCCTTTATGCTGACTTGGGACAGGCTATGTATCCTGAATTGGAACAGACTATGTTTTGTGGCATAAAAATGAATAATATGTATATTGAATATTGTGAGATATTCTGTAATTTTAGATTAAGCTTAAAATATTAATTTTATTCTATTTTCTACAAAAATTTATGTAAATATTTCTTATTTGCTACTAAAATTCATTTATATAATTAATGCAAAATTTTATATTACGTGTAGATGCGTATAAAAAGAGGTAATTTATTTTATTAGCCTAATTTAATATTCCATTCGTTCACAAATGATAGGGCCGATTTGACCGGCACGTAGTTTTAGGAGAGCAATGGCTTTTTAAAATGTAAATGGAATGTACATTACCGAACTTACACCTATTTATTTTGTCTTATTTTTTTCACTCATAATGATGAGGGGTTAAAAATGGTGATACATTTAATTTATAATAATGATTACAAAATCCAAAAATAGAAATGGACAATTATTTGCGGACGTCCCAAAAAGGAAACTGTGCTTTTTATTTGTGGATGGAGTATATGTAACATTTTTCAACGGTATCCTAAAAGCATACTGCGTTCCGCATAATTGAATTTTGTTCCGCCTTGGCGATCCGGAGAAGTCTACCCCCAATTGTACCGTGTACCGGATACTTGGCATTCCCCGTTCCCAATTTCGTACCTCGTACTATAACGAACCACGATCCGGGTAATGTAGTATAGGACACAACCCGACCTGTTTATGTAGTAATGTCGAGTAATTGAGAGTTTAGTCCCAATGTTGGTTTGACATGGTTACAAGGTTATCTGGCAGATGTATTGGTTGAAATTATGAACCTTGGTGACTTCATCTAACAAACAAAACGACACATCTTAAAATGGTATTCCGTATGTGTTGTACACTATGCCCATATAAACGTCTTCTAAATTTTGTACCCAAACTTCCCATTTGTATTGGATGAAAGCAAAAGATGTTTTAGTTCTTCAGTTACAACATTATGTTATCACTCCTCGTGCCAGATTCAGCCACCATTAGCAACCTTCAAATTGTTGACATTCCTATGGTAGTGTAAATTCCAAGGGCTTCTATGGGTGCGTGTACCCATGAAGATTATAGGACTTCATGACAAGCTTAGTATGCTGGTTCATCATTTTGGTGAGACAGATTAGATCGTTGATCCAGGAGGGCTTGCAAGAGATGTGCTTGGTTTGAATGAAGAAACATAAACCAGGCGCAATATGGAGGTTACTTGTAAATAGAAGAATTCTTTGAGTATTCCAGAATGTTTGAATTGCTTTACTTTTGGAATCAAATTCAAAGGAAATTGGTTTTAATATCCTGTGCAGAAGTTTTGCTGTGTAATATATCTCACTACACTTTTAGTTCATATATATATATAAATATCGGGAACATATCTAGTCTTATGAGTAATCGTGGTAACCTATTCTCAAGTCCTTCAAAAATGTGATATGGGTACTTTTATACTACGACTTTTAGCATGGGACTTTAATAATTAAGTGTAGTTATATCTATGTCTGGGCTAGGGCAAGTGAGTGACCCTGCTTTTTCTGTTTTTGGTGTCATTATATGCTTACTTTAACCTTTGCTCAGTGTTGGATTTTATTTCCGTCGACTATTTGTAGTAAACAGTCCAGTTAAAGTAATTCTCAGAAGAGCTATTAATACAATAATACAAGAAGTAAATTAATATTCACAATGCATCAATTAATAAGTCAATGAAGTTGTACATAGATATTACTACTTATTAGATATGATCATATTATTAAATTCCTTATTATACTCACTGGTGCTGCCTAATACGTATTCAGATGCAGTTACTTTATGATCTGATTCTGACTTTTTATTTATTTATTTATTTTTTATCTTTCATTGTTCTTATCAAGGAGGTGGGGCCGGTCTTGTTTAGGGTTTTTATATTTCATCACTGCAACCTGCTTGGAAGGAAATTGATTCTCCTTTCCTTTCGAAAGAGAGTTACTCTTATATGTCTCTTTGAGTTAACCTTTTTAATTTTTGAGAGTTCAAGAGAAATCTTGCCCCCGACTCTTACAGTATCTGTTATACTGTGTGTAATTTAACATTCAGATAGGCACAAAATTGACTTCTTTTGCTTGCATGCTTTCTGTCATTTTACAAATTTTGATGTTGACAAACTTGTCCGGTGTAACATGTTTTTCTGGTACTGTTTCAACCTGTGTAAAAAATTATTTGATGTATTTGGCTTCAAATAATTTTGGGTTTGTTGAAGTTTAAGTAATGTGATCCATTTTTTGAAAATTTCCTCGTAACATTTTCTGTCTCTTTCATTTGTCAACTTATATATAGTTCTTAAAAGTAATGTGCTTGATTATTTCCAGGATAAAATACAGTTTAAGTGTTGTTGCTGACAAGGGCTTGAAGAAACCTCTCTACACTTCTGCACGTTTGAAAAAAGGAGAAGTTTTATATTTGGAAACCCATACACGCAGGTATAAGATTTTCTTCAAGTTAGATATCATATTATTCTGCACCAATTTTTATAACAAGTCCTGTTAATTTAATTAACTGTAAGGGTGACTTTACGATTCTGACTGTACATGAGAAGTTTGAGGTGTCAGATTGCAAAAACTAAGGAGTCCAATGGATTAGTTTGCGAACGCCAAACTGTCTTAAGGTTGAAGTTTGTGTCCTACTCACTCTAATTGTAACAAATTATTTCTTTAAAAGAGTATTATCTTTCTTTCTATTTCTCATTTCTGTGGTGGTTCAGAAATTGGAAGTCTATAGGTTATATTTGAAAATCGTCCTAAAGTCGTGCATTTTGGTTCCTTGGGAAAGTTCTTTTGAATATGATTACATCAACCTACAGCTATATAAGAGAGCAGAAGAATATATTCAAGGTTGGAAATGTTATTAGTCTGTCGAGATATATCTTTGCTTTTAGAAGTGAAAATATTTTCGTTTGATGCATTTAAAATTTTAAATCTGTTAAACGCAGATTAGACAATCTTCTGCAATAGTTCTTGCAGGAGACCTATGAATTTCTGCAATTTAACTAAAAATGGAATGTGTTCTTTTAGAAGTGAAAATAGATAGATCTGATAGGTGTGTAGATTGAAAGAATCTAGTTCTGCAATATGACTTGTACATGGTTTAATGATTTTGCACAGAATCTTAGTCCATAATGTGACTGCCTTGATCTGAATTTCAATGGAATATGGTTACTACTTGTAATATATGTGGATGTTCTTTTTCCTTCTAGGTATGAACTCTGCTTTTCTGGAGAAAAGATGGTAAAGGCTGCAATATCATCTCAGGCACGAGATATGGATGTGGAGAAGACTCGATGTCTTAACTTGCATTCTATGGATGGGGAAAAAGAAAGAGGCGGACTATTGGATGGGGATACTGTTCCGATTGACGTTTTTAGGTGGTCTCGCTGTAAGAGGCCTCTTCCTCAAAATCTTTTGCGATCTTCTGGGATTCCTCTTCCCTCGGAACATTTGGAGGTAATTTTACACTTGGAGTTTTCACATGAACCTTCCAAGCATCTAACACACACACTGGAACTTACAAAACCACCCCAGCTAAGCTCCAATTTTTTTCCCCAATCAGTCTAGTTTTACCCCTAACCTACCATCCCAGGAGATAAAGGAAAGGAAAGGAAAGGAAAAGAAAAGAAAAATGAAAAGGGGAAGTAAAAACTGCCCACTTAAGACAAAAATTGCCCATGGAAAAAAAAATGGCAAAAATTTTTAGTAATGCATCCCTTTTTGTCTGTTATTTTTGGTAATAAAACCCTACCTAAAATGTGTAAAAGGTTGGAGCGGAAAGGAAAGACAAGAGGCAGGATACAAGTTGTAGAGGAATAGAAGAGCAAATTGCTTTACATAGGAACGAGAGTCATTGAAAAATTCATGTTCAAGGTAGTCAAAATGTGTTTCGACCACGTATTGTTTTTTATATTTTTGTGTCGTGTCTCGTCTCGTTTCGTGTATCGTAAGTTTTTCAAGCAAAGTTTTTTTTATTTTATAAAAAGTACAAATATTGCTTAGAGAAACATAATACAATATGTAAATACAAAATATGGCCATAAAGTTAATATATTACATAACAAAAGCCATAGTTCACATTTAAAAATGTCAATCAAATGGAAAAAAGAAAAATTAATATTAACATTTCAAATACACCAGACTTCAATTTGGTGTTATTATTAATATTAACTATTCAAACTAACGTTACTCCCTTTGTCCACACATAATGGGGTCAATATTTAAAAGAAAAAAATTATTACCCTCTTCTAATTTATGATATTTAATAGTTACAAATATATATTTATGTATCTATATAATATATACTCTTTCATTTTTCTTATGCACAAAAAAAGAAAAAGAAAAAAAAAATCATTCTTGGCCTAAAACTCGACGAAACGGTGTAAGAAAATATGTTACACTAGTAGTCAAAATATTGATGGATTTTATGGAAATTTTTTCATTTTAGGTTACCCTATTTGCGGTTCATTGTGCCGGGTGCTTCTATTATCTTCTAGCAGCACGTTATCGGCACCCGAAGAAGACATGGATTGGAGCATCGATGGAAGACTTCCTTCAGCAAAGCATATGGATTAGATACATAACAGCGATTTATTGGTCAATCACTACACTCACTACAGTCGGATACGGTGACTTACACGCCGAAAATACAAGGGAGATGGTATTCGATATATTCTATATGCTCTTCAACCTCGGGTTGACCGCGTATCTCATCGGAAATATGACCAATTTGGTTGTTCATGGCACTAGTAAAACTAGAGAATTTGTAAGTCACAATTCTAAAATTGTTCAATAAAAAATTCTACTAGAGCTCAAGCTATTAGTACATGACTTTTTTCTTTCATTCTGATTATCTTTTTTATATATATTGTGTAAATAGAGAGACACGATTCAAGCAGCGTCAAATTTCGCACAAAGGAACCGTTTGCCAGCTCGCCTACAAGATCAAATGATTGCGCACTTGTCATTGAAGTTTAGAACCGATTCTGAGGGGCTACAACAAAAGGAAACTCTCGATTCTCTTCCAAAAGCTATCCGATCGAGCGTATCGCATTTTCTCTTTTATTCGCTAGTAGATAAAGCCTACTTGTTCCGCGGTGTGTCCAACGATTTGCTATTTCAGCTGGTAATGGCCTAAGAATTAGCTCTGTATTTTGTTAGAATTACTCGAAAATGTGTTTATTTGATTCTTGGGTTTGCATTTTTTAGGTTTCGGAGATGAAAGCCGAGTATTTTCCTCCAAAAGAAGATGTGATCTTGCAAAATGAAGCTCCCACCGATTTTTACATACTAGTTACTGGTGCTGTGGTAATTTTCAGATATCCATCTTTTTTTAGTAGTTTTTCAAATTTTCAGCTCCTTTTTTAGAGGTAATTCGATGTTTTAATGATGGATTCTAAAGGTTAATCTATGTTTAATTACATCGCAGGATCTCATAAAAGCTGGAGTTGACCAGGCAAGTCTTTTATTTATAATTCTAGCGAATAATTTCTTCAAAGAAAAAAATGTGTTAATTAGGATATTTTAATTGGTAGTCCCATAATGATTTAAAAAATTCAAATTTTGATAAAAGCTATGGCTAATGTTTACAGAGTGTTGGAGAGGCTAAGACTGGTGATTTGTGTGGGGAGATTGGTGTACTTTGTTATCGGCCACAATTATTTACGGTGCGGACCAAACGACTAAGCCAATTACTACGTATGAACCGTACCACTTTTTTGAATATCCTTCAAGCCAATGTCGGAGATGGAACCATAATCATGAATAATCTCCTTCAGGTTTGTAACTTGGAAAAAAATATGTATATTTCGACAAAGATGTAAAGTTGAACCTATTTTATTGAAATGCATTTTTTGTGTGCAGCATTTAAAAGAAATGAAGGATTCAATGATGGAGGGCGTTTTGCTAGAAACTGAAAATATGCTTGCTCGCGGTAGATTAGATTTACCTCTTAGCCTATGCTTTGCTACTCTTAGAGGCGACGATTTGTTGCTAAACCAATTGCTAAAACGGGGTTTGGACCCTAATGAATCGGATAATAACGGGCGAACTGCATTGGTGAGTATGTTAAATATTGGTTTTTGTTTTCCCAATTTTCTATTTCCGAACATGAAAATTTAATTATTTTTTATTTGTTTTTGTGTAAAATTAGCACATAGCAGCATCTAAAGGGAGTGAGAATTGTGTGCTTCTCTTGCTGGACAATGGAGCTGACCCTAATAGTAGAGGTGATCTATATATTTATTTATCTTTTTTTATTTTTGTCCTATTAATATGTTGAAATTTTTCTTTAGTTTTTTGTTTTTCTCATAGACTGTCACATTTTTGTTTCTTAGCTTTATTTTTCTGATTTTAGAATCTATCTTTAGGTCCTAGTTCTGATACGTTTGGTGCCAAGTTGATTCCATCTCTCACGTGATAGCAATCTTCTTTACTTCTTTTAAAAATTTC
>MKEJ01035095.1:0-13886 GCA_001753735.1 Embelia ribes
ATTTTTTTTTTTTTTTTTTTTTTTTTTGTAAATTAATAATTAAATAAAAATTGGTCACTATATTCAGAGTAATACCTTCATGGTTTCTGGGCTCGTATGATAGAGAGAGATTTGCAGAGGAGAGGAAAAAGAGGAGTGAGAAGCTGAGCTTAATGAGTAGCAACATGTTCAAACGAATGCCTAAAGCAATGAGCATGTCGCAAACACCATGAATGAGTGAGTAATGTATGTATGCATATGGGTATTTATGTATATGTATGTATAGTGATTATATATATATTCTTGCTCTACTTTTTTGTGTGTTTTCTACACTATCTCTTTTCTAGTCATCATTTGTGCCACTGCCAAGGCAGAAAATTATTCGGTTGGAAAATGAGGAGAGAATAAAAGAATTCTTGGAAATGTTTTGGGAACAAGACGTGGTAATTTGGCATTTTGTATATATTTCTCAAAAGGAAAATAATATTGTCTAATGTATATTTTGACCGAACAGAGTAACATTTGTTTAGATGTTAAAATTTAATATTTTAGTATAATAAAAATTATTAAATTTATATTTTTGCCTATCAAGTGCGGATCAATTTGATGTTTTTATTCCATTTAAATATAATAATATTTATTATATTTTAATATTTTAAAAAAATACATCTAATCAAAATATATAATAATTTGTGGAGAAAGAAAATACAAATAGTCCAATATATCCTAAATTACAATTTTACTCCATGTCTCGATACAAGTTTGATTTATTTATGCAAAAATTATGTTGCACCTCAATTTTTTGTCTTGTTTTTATTAATTTTCAAACTAATGGAAAAATATTTCATTAAGACATATGATTATACAATTCATTTTTTTTTTTAAATAATAATTGCAAGCTAAGGGTATTTTGCTAATTCTAAGGATCGCTTTGCCCCAAATTTTTTGAGGATAAATGGCAACAACATATAAACATTTTTGGAGGATAAATTGCAACAACATATAAACATTGTAAGGGGGATAGTGAAATTTTAGAAAATTAAGTCTAAATTTTATTTTGTTGGGAGTACTTGTTTATGATTCGTAATATCCACAATAAACATATTTATCCAATCTAAAAGCAGCTAAGTCACATGTTATCCATCGCATTTTGCCCCCCAAAACTTTTGGAGGAAGTGATGATCAACTTCTACTTCAAAAATAAATTAAAATAATTTTATTTGCATCCATTATTTTACATTTGGAATCACACTATTGTTGGCACCCTTGTATTTCATTTTACTAATGCTCTTCGAACCACCATTAATAAAGTTGAATTTAATTTATTTTATTGACACAACGCATTGAAATTACCGAAATACTTAATCATTCAATTTTTGTTCGATACTTAATCTCTATTTCATCTTTCCCCTACAAATCTAAATATTAAACCTTTTAATATTTTATCTTTTTTATAATATTTTGGTGAAGCTTTTGATAATCAATGGACTTATCACTATAAAATATTAAATTTTTTTTCAATCTTCAAACTCAAAGGTATGTTATTCAATATAACTAATAACACATAATATGTATTAGTTTAAAATCTGATTACTTAACTTATTTATGGTCGAAATTGGTTGTATTTTATGAAAATTTTAGTAAAGAAACTAAAAATGTATACAGAAAAATACCTAAATTTCGATGCCGTGAATGGCGTGGTAGTAGTAGTTTTGCGATGGCTGATGGCTGCTAAGATCTTGGTGGTGGTGGAGGGAAGTGGCGGAAAAGTAGTTGTGATGACAGTAGAAGAAGAGAGAGAGCGTCGGAGAGATAACGAATGGGAAAGAATAAACGGTTATATAGTTTATAATCTTAATGTTGACATTTCAAATTAAAAAAAATAAATTGTATTAGGTACGATGCCAATATTAATTTGAAATGAAGATTAAATGAAAAACCAAATATGAAATAGTTTATGCTAATAAAATTATCCAAAATTTATATTGTTCCAAAATGTCCCACAATCAACAACCATTGTCTAGAATATTGTCCATAATAAACAAAACCACTTCAACAAACTTGCAAAGTTATAATAATATATAGTATTAGATAGTGATATCAATATTTGTCATCAATAAATAGCTAACACTGAGCTCAGTTTGGCCCCCATGTATAAGAATTGGACAGAAAACAATATTAGTACATAAAGTGATGTTAAAAAAATGTGTTAGACAACTATAAATACCGTTTTAATTTTAAAAGTAATAAAATAGTTTAGAAATTGAAGGTAATATTGTCCCTTTCTATTAAGTCAAAGTTGAGTTGCTACTTTTGGGGAGAACTGTAGTTATTGATACCTCAAGAAGCATTCTACAATTTTCATAAACATCATGGGAGCAAAGTGTAATTTACCCTATTATTTATTGAAAAAATATTTTATACATACAAGTTTGTAAAATTTTCTTACATACTAACTATTAAAATATGTCACATTGTATTTATATAGATATCAACACAATTTTTTAAAAAGCAAACATTCATAAAAATTCTATATGGTGCATTATCAATAATGACGATATATAAAACAATCCTACTTGAGTGAATGCTCAATCCCTCTTTATTAAAGCACACATTATGTTGCATTTGTTACGCACAACAATGAGCAATTACTTGTAATTCAACAACTATTATTAATGACATTTCGCCTTTTAAATTAAATATTGATTTATATTTTGGGGAGAGGGAACCAATCGCTTAAGTAGATGAGTGATTTCATAACAAATTATTATAAATTGAGGATAAATTGCTATTAATATATTTTTATCTAAAAATAATTGTAGTGAAAAAACAATTAGTCCGTTGTAATTTATTTTTAAAAAACAGTAATTATGTTAAAAAAATTCTTATGTAAAATGATGAGGGTACAGATGGGAAGCCCAAAAATTGAGTGTGACAAAAGCTGCACGTCTCTCACTAACATATACATATACATGTATGTATATATTTTCTGAAGCTTGTTCAATCCCCAACATTGACAAGGGCTATGACCAATAATAAAGGCAAAGAAATTACTTTGAACTGAGATTTTGATGTGAGTTGCAACAGCTTTGTTTTATGGCGATATTGACATTTTTGTTCCATTTGATAGCCTAAAGAAATGACTACACATCTCAATTACTTTGTTGTTTCTTTTTCAGATACGTGCTCTTTGTATATATTTTGGTTGTCCTTAATTGAATATTTGAATGTTCAATCAACTTCAATTCTTTAAGGCATTTTTGAGTTAAAATTTTGAACTTTCGTAAATATTAAAAAACCTTCTAACTTCAATGTTACCATTCTCAGTCGACTTAACTTATTTTTTTTATAATTACATGAGCATCATTACGACATTTCTTTCAAGCCGATTTTCGAGGTAAGTGTTACTCATGTAAGTGTTATAATATTAACTTCAATATGATATTAGATTCAAATTGGGTTTGTTTGAAAAATTATTATTGATTGATTTGACTTCACCCACTTATTTACAATTATTTGTCTTTCACGGATTTAACCTGCTCATAAGCGAGAAAAAGTTTTAAAATATATCCTGCATCGACTAGTTACAAGCTTAATTACACACTTAGCTTGCAAACCGATTGTCAATGGTAAGCACTAATCATGTACCATTGTTACTATACTAAATTTAACTTTGTGGTACTTGTTATTGTATATTTGGACAATAAATCAAAAGTTATGATATGATATGCATACAAATTAGTTATACCAAAATTTTACACAAATTAGCTTTGTGTGGTAATAATTGTGTACATCACCATATCTCATCTTTCTTCGTATTAAATGAGGTGATATGTCTAATATTAACCACACAAAATTAGTTCGTACAAATTTTTGATATAATTAATTTCTATATATATCATTACTCATAAATTAACTGTCAAAAGTTTTCCTCGCAACATCAAGTTTTTATTGGTAAAAAGATTACCTCCCATTACAATTTAACAATGTATAGTAATCCAAATTGTGTCCTCCATACGACATAATTATCTCATGTAATCGTCACTTAAAGCTAGTCACACCACTTGTTCACGATTAAGTGTTTCTAGAAATTAAAATATTTATTAATTATGATGGTAATTTAGTAGCACGAGAAAGTCACCCAAAAAAGAGATTGCATTGATGAAGTTAACCAAGAAACCAAACCAAATTTATTATGGGTAAATTACACTTTGCCCCTTGAGGTTTCTGAAATTATAGTTTTCCCCCAAAGATTTGTAGTCAACTTACAATCTGCCCCCCAATTTGACTAAAACTACATTAAAACATGTGATAGTGAGAATGAAGAACAAAAAAAGATAGAAATATCTAAGAAATAATTCACTTTTCAAATTATCAAGATGTTTTAAATAATTAATTTTTTTTAATGAACTTTAAATTTTTGAATTAGTTTTGGTTCTTTATTTTTTCCTGGTTTGAAATTTTCATTTATGGTCCATCAAAATTCATGTACATTTAAATGTTAGTTTTTATAAATAAGAATTTTAGGGAGAACTAGGTAACCCGAAGTAAAACTTTTACTCATGAATTTACTAAATATGCTCTCTTTATTGTTTTGGGTTACATGATGTTAACTTTTCCCTTCTTTAGTGATATTTAAGATATAGAGGAAAATTTGGAAAAGAAGAGGGGGTAATGAAGTCTTTAATTAATCAAACTTCTAAGGTAAAGTGTAATTTCTTATTGGAGGGGGGGTTTTAATTTTAACTATCAAAAATCTCGTGGAGGCAAATTATAATTTACCCACTTTATTAGTATAATATAGGATAATTTTATTAGCGCCATCATTTTACTTGTGGCACCACATTATTGTTGGCACTATTTTATCGCATGTTATTGATGCTATTAGCAACACACTAATAAAATTAGATTTAATTTTTTTATTAGCACCACATTAATTACTTTTAGCACCACACATCATCTTCTTCCTCTAAACCATAATTTACTCAACAACACTCTCTATCTATATATATATTTTAATATTTTGGTAAATATTTTGATGATCAATGAACCCATCACTAGAAGATAATAAATTTTCTTCTATGTCTTTAAGCTCAGAGATATGTTATTCAACTGAACTAACATACATACACATATACATATATATATACATCTCAATTTGTATTTATATTATTTAAACTTAGAATTTGCTCAATACCTATATTTAAAGGTTCAATTTTTTTTTTCTTAATTGGTTGATTAGATATAAATTATTTGATAACCTCTAGAAATTGTCGAATACCCACAACGAAAAATTCAGTTTTTCTTTATCTGTGTTGAGTGATAGATACGTAATTGATATATTTCTAAAAGAAGATTATAATGTCCCGAAAATTTAAATAAATTTTTTGCTTCAATGATATTAGTAATCTTGTCATTATATAATTATTGGTGTGCATTATAAAGCGGGACAATTACTTAGTGGCATTGACAAACGTGATGTGTGGCGAATATGTTTAGTATGGTGATAATACAGTGTAATATCATAGGTGATATATTTTTTAAAAGTCATTTTATTCATTAAATTGAAAAAGGTAATCAGGACATTTAGTTAAAGGTAGTAGGTTATGGCACATCCGGAGGGTGTCCGATGGGTGGGAGGCGTCGGACAAGCCGTCGGACTAACCTCTTCAGAATTTCACTCCTTGGCCAAAAATTGAAATTTTTTTTAAGTATTTCCCCTGTGTCCATAGGTCGTCCGATGGGTTGTGCATCGTCGGACAGCTGTCGGGCAATCGACTTAAAATCATCGGACGTGGCGTTGGACATATTAGTGGACGAAAAAGTACTTTATGACCACATGTCACCTCTTATCTCCTCACTTTTCCCCCAAATATAAAAGACAAAAGTGAAAGGGGGGGAGGTGAATAGAGAGTTCAACTTTAGCTTGCGATATCATATAACTCCCGAGCTCGAACATGAAAACAAATAGGATTTTTGGCATCCTTAGAGCGAGTAGAGCATTTTAAGGTAAGTCGCGATTCTCGTCGTGTTCATTTTCAAATCCTTAATTTCCATGCATTGTTCATACAATAAATTAAAGTTGTTGTTTTTGCTCTTTATCCCGTGGGGATCATTTTCTTATCTATATGTGTGATGATTTGTGTTCATCTTCTAGATTATTTATCGAGTTGAAAGGCGAAGTGGAAGCCTGGTAAAGGCAGGGCAATTTCATCTAATATCGAGGTCCGGTTGGCTTTGAGGCCTCGACATTCATTTATTATAATTGCGAGGCCTACGTATTGAGGTAATTTAATTGAATTCCATTCTCGTATTCAATTTCTTGATTTCCGTATCAAGTTAGTCAATGAGACAAATTTGTCAAACTTCAATCTTACGTCTTGTATAACGTTCTATATAATAGGAGTGGAGTGATTCGAGTGACATGCTAAAGCAATTCGGTTCAAGCAAGACGGGGGCATTTCGAGGGAATCCGATGTTAGCCTTTCGGTGGCAACTCGGTGTATTGGTGAGGTACGATAGAGTATAAACTCAATATAAAATGGAGAATCTGTGGTATACAAGCGTGCGCAGTTAATTGTATGGCGTAGTTGGTTGCTTAATGTATGGCATTATATATATGGTGTGGTTGATATGATAAGTTTTACATGATAATTAGTTTGTAGAATAATTCATGACAATACGGCGTTGTTCATAATCATATCCATGTATAGGCAATATTTATGTATTATATGCATTGTTATGAGTAAAGTTAGGAATCAAGTGGTCCTTTCATTTCTTTTCGGGACAAATGTATTATTTTACAAACAACGGGAAACGAGGCATATAACCTTATCCTAAAAGATAGAAAATCTTATCAAAGATTTCACCATTGACGGGCATTACATTTGGCAGACGGATCAATAAAAGTTAGGACGGACATTATATTTAGCAGACGGGTCCTAATATCGTTTTACACAACGATTAATACTAGTCCCAACTTTTTAGTTCGAGACTATGGCGCGACAATGTGAGGTGAGGCATTATTGTCTTTTGCACAGTCATAGTATTAGCGAGTATTGATTTTCATGGGCATGGTCACAGTGAGTTGCATTGTTATTCATATTGACAATCATTAGCATTCTTTGCCCTTTACCATTTTAGAAGCATGCTTATTATAATGTCTTATTTGATTTAGAATAACATGCCCATTCATATCATACAACACTTAGACTCTATTAGATTTTGATGTTTATCATCTGACCATTTCATTTTCCTTCTTTATTATTATGTGTGGTTTTGTAAGTGTGGAGGCGGGTTTCGAGTATCTTTAAATGCTCATATATATGTATTTTGATGCTATAGCAGGCATGAAGGTAACGAAGTAGAAGTTATGCATAGTTGTTGCTCATGTATTACTTTTGTAGGGCAAAAACATGTTATAACTTCTTTTATTTATTTATTTTTGTTAAGCAAATAATTTGTGGCGATGTATATATAAATTAGTCGTTTACGCTTACATAAGATATTTTTATATAGTTTTGATGTGGGCCTTCCTATTTATTTTTAAAATAACTTATGTTTATATATGTAGGCAGACCATATATGTATTAACTGCTGCGAGACTCTGATGTGAATGTTGTATACAGCTGTGATTATACAACGTAGTGATGATGGTGGCTTAAAACATTTTTAAATCTTTATTTTCTCTTTATATCACGATCCCCAGATAACAGATTTCGGAGCACGACAAGAATTTTGGGATTTATTTATTCTTTCGATGGGTTTGCAAAATTGTGCTAAAGATGTGAGTGGGATGTATTCATGCTATCAAATATTTTAAAATATTAAGAATAATTGACGTTGCCATGAAGACAAATGCCTACTTATCTAGTAAATTGACTTCGACTTTGTGAAATTAGTTTTGGCTTTATTAAAGTAATAATTTATTTAAATTTTTAATTTTATTTTATTTGTAATATACTTTTATTAATATTATATAGTTTTAAAAATAAATCGTATAAGGTACTAATAGTAATTTGAATTAAAAATTAAATAGCATGTCGTAAATAAAATTGTTGGTGCGAATAGAATTGCCCATTATATCATTGTGTCATACACGCTATAAATGCAAGCAAACGTGGCGAAACCAGCAATAAGTTTGCCTTAGGATAGCTTTATATTTTTGTTCAAATCTCACTAGTTGATAATCGGGTTTAAATATTCATAAGTATGCAACTTTTTATTAGATTTTAATCGTTCATATTTGTCCCGCTTCCATACATGCATCTATATATCTAAAAGCAATTAATTTCTAATGCAAAGAATGAAAGTTAAAGTAAATAAGCAAAAAGGAAAATAAAGTAAGGAAAGTGAATTATTGTGTCATTTTGGTCCCATGCTCCAAATAACAAAAAGGCAAAAATGGTAAAAAAGGAGGGAGCAAAAGAACACGAGTGAAGCTCTTTTCTTCTCCCACATTCTAAAGCATAAAAAGCTTTTCTAGAGGCAATATAAAATCATTACATGCAATCATAAAGTGATTCTTTTAAAAAATTCATAAATGTTCTAATATTAAATTATCAAACCACCAATGTCATTTGTCACATACTTCACTACATTTGCTCGTGCAGAATCTCCTACGAACATCCCATGTGTTCTTATCGTTTCAGCTTTAAATCAAATAAATCAATATATTTTTGTTTAAAAAAAAAATTAAATACATTTAACTTAAAGTTTATATTGCTCTACTTGAAATCTAATCAACCAAAAATAATCGAATTAAAAAAAAAACCTAAAAAATTAAAGTTTATGAACTGAAGCTAGACAAGTTCTAAGTTTTGAGATGGCATGAAAAAGAAAGAGGGTCTACAAATATGGAAAATAAGGAATAAATTTTAATTTATTTCATATTATCCTATATGTGTTGAGTGAGAAAATATTCGGTAAATCAAATTCTTAAAAGCAGGACGGAGGCAAAGTTACGCTAGGGGCTATTGTTATCCCCATTATTTCATTATTTTAAAATACTAAATGTTTTATTGTAAAATTTTATATAAAGATTTTTTGACGTTTCATAATATTTTTTCGACCTTCCATAAAAAATTTTACAACTTGCAGTCCTATTTTCAAATCATGGTTGTTAAGGCATGAGTAATATTTAACTTAGAAAACTAACTTGGTTTATAAAAATTAGAAAAACATAAATAAGCCATAAATATAATCATCCCATTTCATATTAAGTATCGCTTTAGAAAAATCGAATTTGTGTTTGAGTATTTAATATAAAAAGTAATATTATTTTATTAAATTTTTAACACCTATTCCCAAGTCTGAAACGTGTTTATTTTGAGATGGAGTAAATATTATATTGTTATTTTTTATCTTGTATTACACGCAACTATGGATAAGATTAAAAGAAATGATTTTTGTATGGGAAATTGCAAAGACCATATCTTTGTTGGAGTGGGTTTATTATTCCAATGGGGTTAGAATTGATTCTTCACATTTGGTACCATTTTTAATTGCCCATAGGCCAATGGAATTTTATAGTTAAATAAACAAAAAACTAACATCCATTAGCTTATTATTCTCATATTCTCCACCATTAAATATGTATAAAATATCGTCCATGAATTGTGAGTTGTACACGTGCACAACTTATTGTAGGGTGATATTCTCGCCTATTAAAAAGTATATTAAGGCAAAAATAAATATGCAATAGGAACATTTATTATGATTATTGGTTTGACTTTTGATTATAAAGATATAGTGTCGTTATTAAACAAATTTAGTAACGAATGTAATTCCTTTTTTATTGTTTACGCTGATTAATTTAACTGATTGACTAGTGATTAAAAGCCTAACAAAAGAAATTTACTTAGTCTGTTGCGTAATAATAAATTCATGAGATTTAACCAATTATTAATACAAAAGTATGTTAGAATATTTAAGCTCATCAAAGAAGGTAATATTGTCCTTGTATTAAGACTTCCCAACATATAAAAGTAATATACGAAGTTGAGCACATGTCACTGCAAGAGAAATGATGCAAAAGTTGTTGAATAAAGATTTCAAATAATAGCCATTAAATTAAATCGTACAACCTACAATAACGGAAAGTAGTTAAAGCAAATTACTTAATTGGTTTTATAAAAATAGAAGAATAACAACTAAATAATAATAATCAACACATTTCCCGATTGGTTTTTTTAATCTAGAAAAGGACATAATTTAGTCTTAGTATTGGCAGTAAATTAGTTTGAAGCCATTACGACTCTTGTAAATCTTTTCATAGTTATAATCGAAGCGATTGTATTGAGTAATAAACATATATCTTGTAATTCAATTTTATTCTGTTTATTTTACTTCGAATTGCCCATACATTATTAAAAAAAACCCGAAACTAAGGTGAAAATAATATATATCCTTATTCGGAATTTTCAATTAGTCATTCCAGCATTTATCGTAGTGATTGTTTGGTAAAAAAATAATTGTTGGGTAACATTTATCAATGAGGCAAGAAAAATAAAACCAAAAATAAATGTTTGAAACAACGTTGAAAAAAAAATTTGTGGGAATTTCTTTTTCACACAAAGATCCATTTTGGACGAAAAGGATAGAAATTGGGAAATTTTTCTTGTAAGGACATTCAAGTAGTAAAATATATAAACATTTATTTGGTAATATTCGATGCTTTGATTTTAATTTGAAAAAAATATCAAACGCAGCATATTCATATATTATTATGGGGCTTGATATTAAGAGGAGGCCCACTTTTTGTGTATTTTCATCTTTATGGGGAAATAGATATAAAAGTCCAATTAAATTAATCCACCAAATGTGTGCGAGGCCTTTTCATTTTAACACACCGGCAAAAATATTTTTGTGGACCCTCATGAGGCCCAATGATAAGATTTCAAAATTTTTAAAATAATTCTACAATGCCACTATAATACAGCTTCCAAAATATTTTCTACCAGTATATTGTTCCTTTAACACTAAAAAAAAAAAAAAATGGGTAGTGGTCAGGCACGATTTATGGAAAAAATAAAATAAAATCTAACTTATACAATTACAAAAATATCCGCATTTTTTTATATTTAACTCTATTTATGTGGCACAAAACCTATCCATCCTTATTACACCATTTTTATTGGTTTCATTCACTCTTTTCCCATTTAGTGAAGATCACTATTGACTACATTTTTTGTCTCTTGCATAATGGTAGCAATGAGTAGGGCTACTAATGGGTATCTCGAGCTCGACATCATTACTATTCGGTCCGAACTCGGTTTGTGAATTAAACGAGTAGGGCACGAGTACGTTAGCATACTCAATTTGAATTTCGAGTCAAACTCGAGTAGTGAGCTACTCGACTCGTTAGCTCGCGAGTAAATCCAATAATATATATGTGAAAGTTACAAATAAAATCATCGCATACTGCTAGTAAGATTTGACCCTTAATTGTTTTTTAACATAAAAAAATACTTTACTAAATGTAAATATAATATATAAAATATATTTAAAAATAATTTATTGAGTATTTATCAAGTCTAATTGAGTATTTAGTTATCTTTACCGAGTCGATTTTGAGAAGAAAAATGATACTCGAGTCAATTAGAGCATTAATCGGCGCAACTCGATTCTTTTACCCCCCCTACTCGTACACTATTTATTTTAAAAAGTTCAGATTATTCCATTAATTAATTGTTTGAAATATTAAAAATATACTTTATTTCTTTAAGCATATGCTGGCAATGATTGAACATATACATATGGTAGTTTACAAATCTAGTGCTAAATTACAATATGCGCAAGCCATAAAAATGTGAATGCTAGCAATTAGAAAATTGTTAGAAATTCTATGCCCAACCCCACGGGACTAAGGGGCCTGCTCGACAATCCAATGAGTAGTTCCTGCCTATTGCATCGGATCATTAATTTTAAAATAATATATTGAAATCAAATAATTTTTTTAAAATTTAAATTTTATTTAAGACCAACATATTTATTTATAGTCATTAATTTTAAAACTAGTAATTAAGAATTTAGATATAAGAGCTACCCATCAGGCACTGTCAGTAGCCCCCCTCATTTTGCACTGTCCTTGTATATCTGAGAGGACTTAAAATGTGGACAAATAACGAAAGTCACCCATCTCTCACCGGGCACGGGTTTGTTGCTGCCAAAAAGTAGTTGTAGGATCATGTAGCTCAATTTTGAACAGTAAGATCTTGATCCAATGGTCCAGATTTTTTTATAATGTTATTATTATTTTTTTAAAATTATAAATTTAAAAATTTTAGATTATTAGATCAAGATTCTACGGCTCAAAATTGAGCTGCAGGATGCTGCAGCTGCTTTTTGGCAGCAGCAAACCCCACCCCGTAGAATACTAAGCTAATTCCAAATGGCCAATGCTATGCATGGATACCAGTATAATTGAAATTAAAAATTATGTAAATGAGTACGGAGATGAACAGAAAAAGTTACTGTATAAATTATGACTCAGGCTCACGAAAAATTCAATTTATGCTTTTCCAAGAATGTTATTTCCATATCTGAACAATAAAAATAAAACTTCTTAAATAAACAAATTCAAGTAAGAGCAATTCCGGTTTTGCTAGGTAAGCCTCGAGCTCATTTGAATAATTTGGAACTAAAAAATATTTATTTGGTGATTATTTAAATACAGGGGGGTCCTTCCAACTTGCAAAGACGGTACAATATAATAAATGTAGTGGTAAGTTTTGGAGCTTATAATTTTAATGTAAAATTTGTTTAAATGCAACCTCCTTCATTGTGATCAGATGTAATCAGAACCATCTCATTGGAACCAGGTCAGTCATTTGCATCACATAATTTGACAAAAATAAGTTGACTTATTTATTTAAAAATAAAATCAAAAGAAGCTAAGTAATGTGACATTGATGTAACATGTGTGCTATTGAGAAAAGATACGCCATTAATAAAATGCTATTGTTATAAAATATTAATTGATGTGACATTTTACTGTAACTGATGCAAGTATGGAATCCAATTATTAAATACAAATACTATGCACTGTGCAATTACGGTCCACCACATGGACTTATAAACGCATAAATTTGCCTATAAAAAGAAAAATAAGAAGAAGAAGGAAAGAAGCTCAGAAAGATAACAAATCGCGGAAAGAATGTGCATAAAGAGATTAGAAAAGAGAGAATGAATCTAACTTGATTCATATTTTCAGCTTTATTTTACATGTTGTATTATATTGTAATATCTCTATTTATATAAATATAAGTATACACAAATATTAGTCTCGTGAATTAGACAAAAGTTAAACTTATTTTAACCTGAGGCTGAACCACGTAATTCTTGATCTCCTATTTTATTTTCTTGCAGATTATTATATTTGTTTTTTAGTATGATTTATAACACGTTATCAGTACGAGTCACTACCAAAAAATTATTGTTAGACTCCCAGAAAATTTTATAAATTTGTCAAGATTTATATTTGAGTTTTTGAAGAAAAATAAATTATCGTAGCAACATGGCTAGATATAATTTGTCAATCAAATCAATCATTTTTTTTCATCCTCACGTCGACATCAAGTTGCAAAATTTTAATTTACTATGCAGTGGGCCGTCGTTTTGTTTTTTAGTTTGAGTTATGTTGAAGAAAAATTTATACATTCAGTGCAGAAAATTTCGGCCATGGGCTGATTTCCAAGTACAAGAGTAATAAAATCTAAAAAGGGAAGCAATTTTATTATTTTGTGAAATATTTATCAATGATAAATTAAATATTAATTTACAATACTTTCAGGTTAAAAATATAGTGGTAGTATGCTACTCTATAAGAAGAGCAGCCATGAACAAACTTGTTCAACATATCTATTGTGGCTTGAAAAATATGATGCTCTAGCAAATAGTTGAGAAAA
>MKEJ01035100.1:0-11778 GCA_001753735.1 Embelia ribes
GGTCGGAAGGATACTATATGGGTGATTGTGGATAGATTGACGAAATCTGCTTATTTTCTGCCTATACGAAAGGAAGATGGAGCAGAAGTATTAGCACGATTGTATGTGAAGGAAATCCTTTAGCTACATGGCACACCCTATACCGTTGTATCTTATCGAAATCCGAGATTTATGTCGCATTTCTGGGAATGGTTATAAAAGGTTATAGGTACTAGATTGACGAAGGGTACCATTTATCTTCCTCAGACAGATGGTCAAACATATAGGACTATTCAGACACTTGAGGACATACTACGAGAATGCGTACTTGATTTCGGGGTTAGTTAGGAAGATCACTTGTACTTAACCGAATTCGCTTACAAAAATAGTTATCATTCGAGTATTGGGATGGCACCATTCGAGGATTTATATGGGCGGCCATGTAGATCCCCAATATGTTGGATGGATTTCGAATAGTCGTTTTTGTCGGGTCTAGATGTTATTCAGCAAACGTCGGAAGTGGTAAATATTATCAAATAAAGGTTGGTGACAACACAGAGTCGTCAAAAGAGTTATGTCGACAAGGGGAGGTATCCATTTTCTTTTGAAGAGGGAGATTATGTATTCCTTAAGGTCTCGCTTTGGAACGGAGTGATGCGATTCGGAAAAAAGGGTAAGTTGTCACTGAGATTCATTCGCCCTTTTCGAATTGTCGAAAAGGTTGGCAATTTGGCTTATTGTTTGGCATTACCGTCACAACTAGAGAATGTATATCTAGTCTTTCATATATCAATGTTACAAAAATATGAGCCAGATTTGTCTCATATGATTGTTGATTCTAATTTGACAGTGGAAGAAGACGTGACATTCGAGGTACAACCGATAAGTATTTTGGATCGTCGGGAGAAAGTTCTAAATGGGAAAGTGATTCCTTTGGTTCGGATGCTTTGGAAGTATTGCGGAATTGAAGGACAAACCCGGGAATGGGAAAAGGATGTGCAGAACAAGTTCTCGCATTGTTTTCAAGTATGACCTAAACTTCGGGGAAGAAGTTTTTTTTTTCAGGGGAAAAGCTGCAAAGCCCTAAATATATGGGGCCAACATTATATTTTTTTTTTTTTACAAACTTGTTCACCCACATGCTTAGTTGGTGTGAGTTTTGCAACAACTAAATGATTCATTTTGATGTAAAATTCATGTGGAAAGTGGATTAGATCTAATTATGATGTTTTTATATAATTTTCTTTCTATTAGATGAGAAACTAACATTTGAGAGACAACAAAGAAGAGAGGTTTAAGAGAATGTTTTTCCCCTTGAGCAAAATCCGGTCATTCCGGGAGGAAGAGGAATCCGAAGGTCGTAGTAATCGCAGATTTAATTTTCTTGCCTTTTTCTCATCATTCTAACGTAAGTTCCATTTTCGTTTTTTGTTGTAATTCTCATCCATAATTTCTACATTTTTTCAGAATTGATTTATGGATGAATCGGTATATCAAGTCTTGTATTTATGAATATTATCATTCGTTCTTCAATTTTTTGATATTATGTTCGGTTAGCTATTTCTGGCATCTTTTTTGAGCTTTCTGGACTACTCTTTGACCTTCGGATTAGGTATATTCCAGAATTTGAATCTTATGTTATTGAGTTAATGAAGAAAATTTTAGTTTTTAGGTTGTTAAAACCGATTAAAAACATATATGAAATCGAAGTTAAATTTCTGTCTTCTCTGGAATTCTGGTACGACTTGAACATTTCGGGCACTAATTTCACTCCTCTATATTTTGAATTAAATTTTTCTCAAAACATGAAAGTTATAAATAATTGAGATACCTTTTAACTGTAAATTTCGGGTTTAAAAGAAGTTATAGTCGGATAGATGTCGTCAATAAATCTAGCAATTATCAATCTATCTTTCTGAAATTCTGATGCAATTTAAACACTTTGGGTACTATTTTCATCCCTCTATGTTTTGAATTAAATTTTTTTCAAAACATGAAAGTTGAAGGCAGATGCTATACCCTTTTAATTGTAAATTTTGGGCTCAAATAAATTTACGGTTTATAAGATATGATCAAAATAGTGAACTGTCAATCCTTGGACAGATTTGAAAACTTGTTCAAAATGAGCTCATATTGATTAAAAATCATGTAATAGATACAAATTTGATTCTAATTAGACATTATAAATTTGTGAAATTTTTAAATATATAATATTATTAAATTTAGACTTAATCATAAATTGGATTAAGTAAAAATTTGTTTAAAATGATTTAATCATAAATTAGGAATAAATCACAAAATGTTGAATTGGATTTGACTAAAACGTGACTTAGACTGACATACTAGATTTGGGGCCCTAGTGATCATAGTATGATCAGTAGTCATTCTATTATATAGACCTTGGGCCCCTAGTCAATAAGGTATAGATTTTGGGGCGCTAGTTACCAAGATTTGCCCTGCGAGCAACAGAGACATTTCTCGACCACTTTATGCGTAAAGTGCGGGAGACCTTAGTAATCCCAAATAGTTGTTACTTGTATTAGATTTATGTATTACATTTTGTTTAGATACATGTTCAGTTGTTATTAGTTATATCTTTCTTGTTATAATTGATAAGACAACATGTTTTATTTATGTTGCGATAGTGTTGTATATACTTTTATCAGTAAATTGGATATCATTCTAGTTGTACCTGCTTGGTTGTTTGCTCCACTATCTTTTACAAGAAAACTCCAAGCAGAAATAGGTGCTAGGAATCCAGGATTTTGAGTTAGGACAAAATGAAGCTCATTCAAGAATGGTCATCACCTTTATCATCAGTTGTTGTAATTGTACCTTATTTCCAAGACAGTTGTAGACCTTTTTCTTAGAGATTTGTATATGTATCCGTGTGTTATACAGATATGAAACATGATAATAAAGCCTTTTGTTGTTGTATTTAAATATTTTAGACTGGTATTTGAATATATTGTAGCACATTTATGTTGTTTGGAATAACGGGGCGTTACATCAAATATGTATATATTACTTGGGCTTTCGTGTTATATGGTTGACGTTTATTATCTAGTGTTTGAATTTAAAAAGAATATCATTGGGATTGGTTATACATATTATTTTTAATAGCATTGTTGAGTCAGCTTCTCATTATATAGGGATTCTAATTTTGAAAAAAAAAATAACCTGAAAATAGTGAAATTTGTGTTCAATGAGAGAGCTAGTTTGGGGGTATTACACTAAGTATGCTGAGGAAAATTTAAGCATTTAATTGAGAAGAAATTAGTTATGCAACAAATTATAGTCACTCAGAACGTAGTTCAGAAGACAAACCTTCTAAAAGGCCAAATTTCAAATTGGGTGGAGATTTTATACAAGAAATTATTGACATATAAGAAATTAACTAACAATATTGCAATAAATAAATAATTTCTCTTCCATGTGTAAATAGTTTATCTCCTATATATCAATTGATAATGAATGTATGTAAGAATATCCAACCTACTTGTAAGTATAAAATCTATATCCTTTAAATTTTATTTTCTCCCTTCTTCTTTCATATCATATCATGAGAACCTATCTATGGTTTATTGGAGGTCAAGTGGCATCAAAATTAACCATAGGATAAATGTCGGAATTTATCTTATATACAATTTTTTAACAATCAACGTAATTATGATAGTAAAGGACATTAAATTTTCTTAATTAACTAGTAAAAAATCTAATCACGAATGAAATAATAAAATGGAAGATTTATCCATCTAGGCATTATAATCAAGGTTTTAAATAGCAATAACGGCTGCTATAACGTTAACGGTGATGATATAACGGTTTCAAAATGTAATGGTCATAATGTAACGGTTACAGAAAGCGTAGCTGCAAATTTTTTTTAACTTCGCTCCACTCATCTAAACTTCAATATCACATATTATTTATACCGTAAAATTATATTTTTAATAGTTTCATATATTTTTTATGACTTTCATACTAAATTTTCTTAATAATCTATAAAAAAAAATATGCATTTTTTAATACTTTAATTTTTTTATTTAAATATTTTTCATATGTTGGAGTTATTAAAGATAAAAAAAAATATGTTTCATACAATACAAACTTATTTAAAATAAATAAAATCATAAAAAAATTAATACCAAACACACATTTTATACCCTTTTATTCTACATCCAAAAAGAATAACGTGACGGAAGATAACATTCTTCTTAATTCTCACTATTGTTACCTCCTCTTTGGTGCAGCTCATTCTTTTCGTATGTGAGAGGAACATGTATGTGAGAGGAACATCACATGTGAATACTTAATGCTTTTTGTCAATTTTAATTTTTTCTTGCAAAAATTTGACGTTATTCTTTTGGCCATTCACTTTTTCTTTTACGAGATTACTATTCTAAGAAGTTTTTTTACCTCTTAAGAATTATTTGATTAATTATTTTCATATTGTTTGATGAATTTTCTGTATATGTCTAAGTCCCAAAATAGCATTGTTTATTTTTTTTTTACTTTTAATTGGTTTTTCTAACTGTCCGTAGCGGCTATAACGGCCGATATGATACTGTAACAACCGATATAGCGGTTCAATTCTCGCCACCGTAACAATCCGTAATGATTTCGGAAGTGACTGAAACCATTATGTAACGGTAATTACCGATATTTAAAACTTTGGTTATAATGTTACTAGATCTGATGGGTTTGCAAATTTACATCTATATATAAAACTCTCTTTAGAATAATGAGAACATCCTAACAAAAGAATTCGAGCATATTATAATAAATACACGTCTCCTTTCATGGATGGAAATCTCAATGCAATTGCCCTAAATTTCTAACTTCTTTCTCTTTATTTCATATATAATTGATGGATTTATTTCCAAATGAGTGAATGAACATTCAGAATTCAGGATTGAGGGGCTGCAATTAGTTTGGAACTTCTACGCGTATATATTTTACTCGTTTTTAAGTGATATTAAATTCCTATTAATCACAACCCTTGAACTTTTAATAAGTGAGACTAATATTACTACAAATATTCCATGTTTCCAACGAAAACTTAATATTTAAGCCACTTTGATTGATGGAAATAAAATACTACGGCATATGATGATAAAAAAAAAAAAAAAAATCTAGAAAATTGTTTTCTCCCATGTCTAATAAGTCGACGGTTCTGTTTGGTGTCTATATTTAAATTTTAAAATGTGATTATCAAAGCTAATTAATAATGTAAAGAGTAAAAGTTTAGAGACAAGGTTTTGTATTTTTCTGACTTAGATTTCCCAATTACTTTTACTTATAAAATGTTCCAAGGGATAGAATTAATTAGTTACAATTTAAAATACACTCGACACTATAAATCAGTAACCAATTTAACAAAAAAAAGGATAAAGCAAATCTGCTCAACCAGCAAAGTAGGGTGCGGTTAACTAGTGCCACGCTTGGGTCCTTAATAAATGGTTGATGATCAATCCAAATGTGTATGATAAAGAAATTAATTGCAAAAAAGTGTATTGGAAAAGTTTAATTAATAAATTACCTTTAATATCAGATATATGTTCCTAACTTATTTTGATAAATTGAAATGGAACATTATATTCACTCCCTTTTTCCCAAACTCATTCTAATTAAAATCGATTTTCTTCATACAAGAAATAAATAAATAATGATGAGAATGTATACGTCAAATATTCATTATTAAAATTAATTCTATCAGATGTCAGTAATAACATTCCTTTTTAGCATATGTTCAAATGCCTATATAAATACTGGCATTGACAGTCTAATATTTCCCAAAAAATTACGAGGATTTTACTCATATTTAACTTCTCTCAACAAATATTTACAGGGAGAGAAAGAGATGGGCAAGGAAATTACAGAAAATAATGGGAAAATGAAGGGCTCTGATTCTGCTATCATCAATCTTGACCAGTAAGTCACCCTATATGCCTCTTTGTTCAAAAATTCAATTTTTTTTGTAACCATTTCTTAGTAAACAATTAAAAAACCCTAATATAAGAACTGATGATTGTTGGTTAATATTTTTATATTACTTTTAAGATTTAAATTTTGAAGTTAAAAACTGTGCAATCCTCATTAGCGGAAATTGTTGTATCCTATCTTTGATTATACCCGGCTTTAAGCATTATACTTTAGAAATTAGAAATTGTCCATACCTATACAGACAACTTTTAATCTATTCTTGAAAAATCTAGCGGTGTGGGCCGGTTTTCAAAATTATTTATCAAGATAGGTCACTTTTGAAATTATTTATCAAAATAAGTCATTTTAACCAAAAATCAAAACTACCCTTATGATTTATTTGTTTGTAATTTATTATTTACAAGAAGCAACAAATTAAAAGTGCAAATCTTCTTATCTAACTACTCTATAAAAAGTATAAGCTCCACAAAGTATTTAATATATTTTTTCTTCCAAATTTGTCTTTCATCTTATTAATTTGTAACAAAAGTCATTGTACCCAAAGTAATAAATTAATTATTTTTAATTTATATATCTTTTATTAAGAAATAAATATGTATATTTAAAGATTTGGATTGGTAATTATTACAAAAATAAAACTTAAGCAATTTATATAATTATCTAATCTAACTACTCTTTAAAAAGTATCAACGCGTTTCGTATACTTTTCGTTACAAAAATATTCTTCATCTTAACTTTATAGCAAAAACCACTATGTTCAAAATTGTAATTTAATTTAATTTAATTATTCTGAATTTGCACATTTCTTATTAAGAGATAATGCTATATATTTAGATATTTAAATTGATAATTATCAAATTAACAAAACATAGATTTAAATAATATGGGTCTTATTTTAAAAAGATAATATTGTTATATCATTAAGTCTTTAAATTAGTGATATTCAATTAGTAAAAGATAGATTAAAATGGATTAGAATAATATAAATTGTATTTAATACTTATTTAATAATTTCACACATCGTAGTTAGCTGTAAAAACTCATGCCTATATAAAACTTATAAATATAAGATTACTTGATCAAAATGTCAATTAATTATTTTTACACATTTATATTACCAACACCAACTATTGAGAGAATTGATATTGTTCAAAAAAATAAATAAAAAACAATTTCATTCTATCTTCCAATGATTATTTTTTTTAAATTAGTTGTTATAACATTTTTAGTTATTTGATATCAATATAGTATATGTAAATACATATGATATTTGATTAATGTATATTCTAATTGAATATTAATTTTTGTTTACAATAGAATTTGTCATATAGTACATGTATAATAAAAATTATTTTTTTTATGAAAGAAAATAATAAAGTAATAATGCCTTATATATACACAATATAATTTGAGTAATTGTTTTATTTTTATTTTTTGTATAATAAGTGAAAAGTGCGATATGATAAATAATATATATATATATAGTCAACTATTTATGTTGGTTTGTATATTATTCGGTGATATTTATAACCTTTTTATTTTTAATAAAACATATCAAAAATATTTTTTAAATTTTTTCTCTTATGTTAGTATTGAATAATTTTGTTATGTATGTATGTATATATCTATATATATATACACACACATACATATTTGCAAAGCACAGTGTTTCGTATACTTTTTCTTTCATATACTTTTTCCTTTGAATTTATCATTCATCTTGTTTATGTGTAATAAAAGCTATCATACCCAAAATGGTAAATTAATTATTTTAAATTTGTATATATTTTATTAAGAGATAATTCTGTAACTTTAAATATTTTGATTGATAATTATCAAAAAACAAAACAAATTTAAAACAAAAATATCAAAAGTTAATAAATTATAATTTAGAATTGATACCAAACTTAACAAAATATATAAATATCATATTAATTCTCAAGAGTACAAATTAGTGCCACAAATTTACTGATGTACCTCAAAAGTTTTATATGATGCATACTTAGAATCCTAATAATTGATAACTATAACACTGCTATATTTTTATTACAAAATATTTGAAATAATTTCTTAATTTTTGTTCTTATATTAATATGCAATATTTTGTTAGATAATAAATTTGTGAATGACTTGTTTGCGTGTGCTAGTTAAGAAAAAGTCTAAGTTGAAATAAGTTTAAATTGAGTTTATTAATATATTGTAGTGAATATTTATTTAATATTTCAACTAAAATATTATAAGAAAAGAAGTCAGAACAACCATTTCATTTCGGAGAAATTACTAATGTTATTTGATTTTCTCGTATGCTTTGCATGGGCTAGTTTACATGAAAGAATAAAATTAATATAATTTAGGATTTTTCGACTATCCATTTGGTAAATAATTTTAAAAGTGACCATTTTTGGTAAATAGTTTTGAAAATTAACCCATTTTAGTTTTAAAAAAAATTGTTCTATGTATTAAAAAAGAAAGAAAAATAGGAAAGAAAATTATCTTTTGCTTTTGATTATACAAATGGCTTTAGCATTTTCAATTATAAGAATGAGATGACGACAATGCTACATGAACAAAATTCTGGGGAAAAAAAAGTGATCAACCATATATAGCAACCTTTCTATTTTTGGCCTAGCTGTGAAATATGAAAACAACAACCGATATGGAGTTGATAAGAATCAAAAGCCCCTCATCAAGATAATTTTGAAAGACCATTTTTTTTTATAAGCTATATAAAATTATCTTCTTAGATGAGAAAAATGTACAACTTCTAATTATCAACTCAACATTAAGTGTAAATTTTTTCTTTAAAATGTCAAGAAATTTTCTTATAACTAAAAATTTTTTGGTTTTAATTCCTTGCAGAGGTAATCCAACTTTGCTGGCACCATATTGGCAAGAAATGGATGATAAGTGTACAATTACCATATCAGGCAAACAATTTCTGAGCTATTTTTCAGATCCAACAAATTTGTGTTGGTTTATGGAGCCAAAATTGAAGGAAGAAATTAAGCGACTGCACCAAGTTGTCGGTAATGCATCCGTTGAAAATTGCAATATCGTGGTAGGAAATGGTTCGACACAGCTAATTCATGCTGCGTTATATGCTCTCTGCCCTCCTCATGTATCCAAACCAGTTGATGTGGTTGCTGCGGTTCCTTACTACTCGGTCAGCTTTATTTCTATCTACGCTTTTAAAAATTATTACTTGTTTAACTAATTACAAGTTAATAAACATTAGACAAATTATTCAGTAGTACTTTGGCTCTTTTCCACTTGAATCTGCATAAAATAAAATACTCAATTACTAGAAAAAAAATATCAGCCAAAAGAAGTGGCACAAAGTTGTACCACTGCAAGAAAAAATAAATTCGCATAAAACTTTCATCGTTGATAGTCTGGATTTGGACAGTAAAAGTTTGTGGCAACGTAAGAAAATGTCGACGAGTCGTTGTCAACCTTTTGTTGCTGATAGTGTAGGCGACGTTTTAGCCTATTCATGCTATTTAGTCGTTTTTATGTACAAAATGTTTTGAAACAAATGTCATTATTTTTTCCTAAGCAAATGGTTTGCTAAACAAGTTACTTAGGGCACGAGGCCTAATCTTCGGCCCCCACATCTATGTGTATGTGTATCTATATATGACCCTTTTCTCTTTTATTTCCAAACGCCACAGTGCTATCCAGAGGCCACAGAGTTACTTCAATCACAACTTTATAAGTGGAGTGGTGATGCTTATACATACGATAAGGACAGGCCATACATCGAGTTCGTGACATATCCAAACAACCCAGATGGTTCTATAAAAGAAGACATTGTCAAAGGAGGAAAAGGGAAGCTCATCCATGACCTAGCCTACTATTGGCCGCAATACACTCCCATTACTCATTGTGCTAATCATGATATTATGCTCTTTACCATCTCCAAGTGCAGTGGTCATGCTGGTTCTCGGATCGGGTACGTTAGTTTCTTTGTTTTTAAAACGGCGTTATGGTAATTACAAGTTCACACACCAATGTATTCTTTATTGTCACTAATGACTAATGCAAGAACCTTTATTTTGTCACTAATGCACAATATTCTTTTTAGCTAATGCACATATTATTTTGTCTCTAATGCATATCATTTGTTTCGTCACTAATGCATAAATTACAAATACAAAATGATCAGATTACGTTGGGTACTAAAGTAATTTGTAATTAGAAATTCATTCTTGCCTTTAATTTCTAATGCAAATACCTTTATATAATTTGAAGTGAGGATTTAGCAATTTTGGACTAGTTGGTATGAAGATCAATTGTTTAAAAAAGTAATAGAGATTGGTCATCGAACTCGTCGTTGTAATGTCATGTGATAAAAGTATTTAATTTCGTGACTTATGTTTCTTACTAACATAATTGTGAGGCATCGTCATCACCAATGCAAATTTCCTTTTCCCAAATTATGTTTGTTCCTAAACCCCTAACTTCAGATCACAACAAAACCACGAAGCAACAGTCATAATTTTGTTGTGTCGCTAACAACGGAGGCATTAAAAGTACGTATACTACACGTGAATAATGAGACAGTGACAATATATTACATTCATACTTAGACCACAATCAATCTACTTCTTTGATTTTTTTCTGAACTTCAATTATTTTCATTTGTAGATGGGCTCTTGTTAAGGATGATGAGGTGGCAAGAAAAATGATCAAATACATAGAGATTAACTCCATTGGTGTTTCTAAAGAGTCTCAACTCAGAGCTGCCAAGATATTAAGTGTCATCACAGATAGCACAAAATTACCTGATATTTCAGAGAATTTCTTCTTGAGTGCTCAGCTTAAACTGGCTCAAAAATGGAAAAAATTGAGGGAAGTTCTCGGATTTAACGAAATTTTTACTCTCCCAACGTACCCTCCAAAGTTTTGCAACTTTGAAGGAAAGATTAACAGACCGAATGCCGGTATTTTTCTTCTGTTTTTTTTTAATTTGTGGGCTTCTTTTATTTTTACATAAGTTTCATCAGCTCCCCTGAAAGTCTTTTCAACATCATTTTTCATTTTTTTCTCTTTCTGAGATGTTAACAGGCATTAAACCGTGATATTTATTTTTATTCCAACAATAATTATTTTTGAAAATTGGTTTTATTACACTTCAATACCACTGCACATCACACCTAAAATTATGTAGGTGTGTGTGATACTCGAATATTAGAACTGAAAGTTATTATCTAGCAATAATGATTTTCTTTTTTTTTTCGTTTAACACAGCTTATGCATGGATAAAGTGCAACGATGGCATCGAAGATTTGGAGAAATTTTTCCGAGGACATAATATAATCGCAAGAAGTGGACTTCGTTTTGGGAGTAACGGAAGCTATGTTAGGATCAGCATGTTGGGTGAAGAAGAAATTTTCAATCTCTTTCTTGAGAGGTTGTTTGCCATCCAGAAAAACTTTGATTGAGAAATATATATTTGTATGAGTTTTGTGGTGAAAATCATTTATATTCTCGGGTTCTTATTTGGGCTTGGTTTTCATCAATTTATGAACTAATGTGTGGTGATCTCCCTCATATGTATTCAATAAAAGAGATCGATTTAACTATCATTATGAATGTTTTGAATCATCTATTTATTTACTTTATTTAAAATTGTCATAAAATGAATATCCCGAGTCTTTTGCTATATCACCTTTAGCTTATCTAGCTAACATATTGAATAATTATTCAAATAATTGGTAGTTATTGTTGGGAAAAAAATGTCTTGTTCAAACAATTTGTCACATCAACTATTGAGGGCAAATTCGGAGATGCAAGACATCTCGATTGATTAAACTATCATATGATTCTTCAAGTATGCCGCAAGGGCTTCAAAAC
>MKEJ01035103.1:0-12088 GCA_001753735.1 Embelia ribes
TCAGCCGAGAGGAAATGAATTTATTTATAAGAATCATCACTTTCGTATAATTGACACTGAAAATAAATATGATGACTCTAAAGATCTCTACAACCAGCTTTGTTACATTCTTCTTTGGTGTGAATGGTAGAAGATGAGTTATTGTAGATGGTGACATGGTAATAGGTAAAATATTAGAGTTGACCCCTGCATATGAGTTTTAGTAAATATTGATGGATAGGCAAAATCATTCACCCGCTTAAAGTTAATTGATTATGTCATTATTGTGGAATGAAAGTAACTTGAATGTGTGATTATAAGATGCCTATGTTTGGTGCCATATATTATTTATTGGTTTTTAGAAAAAAGTAAAAATTGTTGAACAAAGTAAATAAATGACTGAATCGACTTAACTATATTAATAGTTACTGGCAAATATCTACATTAACAATTGGAGTTGTTCAATTTCATAATTATAAAGCACAAATTATGCCTAGAGATGGGTGTTCCTGAATCTTATTGTACAATAAGATCAAATATAAGTATACTCCACTTTTAGATAAACCTACAATGAATAAGTACCCTGCTTCTATATATTGGCATGATAACTCTTGTATAAGTTCAATGTGAGATAAAATATTCATCTATGTACAATAATGATGCATACAAAAATTCCTAAAGATGTTGAACTTTAGTTGAACAATCATCCAAGTGATAGCATAATTCTTTGCTAGAATTTTGTTTTTAAAGATACAAGATGATGGTAGACTAGTAGTAGATATCAATTAGAAGTTGTCCAAACTATTATGAATGTATTTTATAATATTATATACAAATACAATATGTTATATACTTGAGAAAATTTTCTATCTAAAATATAGGCAATCACAAGAAGTTTAGCTTATTGATGTTATTATCGGAACTAAACTATCTGGAAGGGAATGGAAAGTTGTTGGGGAACAAATGAACCACAATTCTTTTAGTTTGGTTGTTTATGATTGTAAGGGAGATGAGTCTATATAACGGTTATGAGTATCCTCGTTAATGACACCATTTAAGTAATTTAATTTTCTTTCCCTTCCCTTTCTTTCCTTTCCCTTGTATCATTGTGTTTATCAATTTTTTGCTCAGTATTTTTCTTAGAACTATCTGCAGCCAAAACAACTATATGATGGATGCTCAACGGGACACATTAGCGGGTACAACCCGAGTTAATAATGGACTTGTTAATGGGGGAGTTCCACTGAGGACCACAGTCGCAGAATCCGAAGTGCATGAGTTTTGTCATGCCCTTGGAGGAAACAAGTCCGTCCGATCCATAGTATCTTAATAGCAAACAATGGAATGGCAGCTATTAAATTCATACGTAGTGTACGCACATGGGCTTACGAAACTTTCGGGACAGAGAAAGCAATTTTATTGGTGGCAATGGCCACACCGGAGGATATGAGAATCAATGCCGAGCACATTAGAATTGTTGATCGGTCCGTTGAAGTTCCAGGTGGAACTAACAACAACTATGCAAATGTGCAGCTCATTGTAGAGGTATTCAACCATATCGAATTGGTACAAGTAGTAATTAGGTATTAGATTTATGGGATTTTTTTAATGAAGGGAAATGTGGTCTGGCGAGCCAAAAAACGACTGTAATATTGGCATTTTTGCGGCCAAATAAGTAGATGCAGCTTGAAGCTTCTTTTTTCTGCATTTTGTTACTATAGTTGTTTAACTGTTTATCAAATATTATTATTCATAAGTATTCTTTTTTTTTCCTTTCTTTCTTTTTTTTTTTTTTTTTTTTCTAACAATTTTTTTTTTTTTTTTTGTAGAAACTCTGAAATTTATGAAGTGTTGCTTAATTAAATTTATCTAACGTGCTGAATGATAATGTCTTATTATTTATTGGTTATGTTTCCATTTTGCAGGGATTTTCCTATGATCTTGATGGTGAAATACCTTTTCCCTATATCTAAGCTGAAGCAGTTGGAGTTTTTGTATGTGTAATTTAAATATTATTTATTGCAAAAATTGTTTTTTTTGGAATTTGGTTCTTTGATTTTCCAAGTACTTGTTTATTATGCCCTGTGACCATAGGAATTTGAAGAACAATCAATTGATTGACCACATTCATTCATAAATACCTAATCTGAAAACAATGTAAGTTGTATTCAAGGTTTAGCTAATGCACTTTCATTACCTTATTATATTTTTGGCATTATACAAAGAGATTAATACAAAAATTGTACCTTTTGCCTTAATTGCAATCCAATCACTTTGTGCTAATACTTGCCCTTATAGAACTTGGTATCAGTAACCTTGCCCAAGATCAACTTACAGTTGAGATACCAAGGTGCATCTTTTGGAATAAAGTGTTGCAGTACTTGTAAGTATATGTTGACCTCCCCTTTCCATTATATTTTTACCGTTTTCGAATTTATCTTCTTGATACTTGGTTGTATTGGTTATTTTATACTAATGGTTGATTAGAAGTTACTTTTATTTCTGTAGAGGCTTACATGATAATTTATCGACTGGGATGTCTTCAAATATGTGTCAATTGACTGCCCTGTGGTATTTGTGAGTGTTGGACTGTTTTCTGTACTTCTGTGTTGTTCCCTTTAAAATTTGCACTGTTAACTTCTTCTTTCAATTGATGTTAGAGGCTTACTGGGAAAATTCTAGAAAGCATTGGCAATTTTACAAACTTTGAGATCTAGTTGGTTTATTGACATTGGCTTTGCTTATAAAAGTTCTTGTTTTGTTATGTTGATGTCTTCCCATTGTTGTTCTAAGCCTGTGCATTTTTTCGGAGATATCTGTAGATAATTGGGGAGATTCCTTACAATATTGGATTTCTACAAGTTACAACTTTGTTAGTACCGTTTTTGTTGTCCAAATTTCATAGACTTCCTTCTTTGTCTTTAAGGATTGCCAGTTCAAGTATGTATTTAAAATAATTCTACACTTATTTCTTGAATAACATGCAACTTGTAACTTGCCTTGGCTTCATTGTGCACATGGTCCATGTTAATAGATTACTTCAAGGAAATAGACTCTCTGGGAGGATTCTGGAGGTGAAAGGTCTAATGCAGGCTCTGGCAGTTTGTATGTATACAGATTTATATATAAATGTATATAAAAGAATGTAAACGCATGTGATTTGTTATTACATTTGTGCTTGTGTAAGTCCTGATTCAACCAGTTTTAGGTTTTCCCTGCCTTAAAATTTTTTAACTTGGTAATGAACTTGTTGGCCCCATTCCGCCTATTTTCAGGAATTGATCTTACAATGGAAAATTGTGAGTCTTATCATTTAAAGTAATGTAAGTATCAAGTTTCTGCAGTTTTCTTCTACTTTCGTTTACTATGCATATTTTTCAATTCAAGTATTGAACCTTACCAACTTCTGTCATTACCAATTTCTATGATTTTTTACAGCGACCTTTCTAACAATGATTTCTCCTGACCTGCTCCTGCAGCTGTTGGTAACCTTGAGCATCTCCTTACTCTGTAAACTAGCACACGCTTGTCACATGAATATTTCAAATGGTTTATTTCTATATAATTTCTCAAAAGTGCCCAAATCCTGCGAGTGGTTGTTGACCTTTCCAGTTTATTTATTTCAGTTGGATACTAGATGCTTTAGAATTTCTCACTTTGATTCTATGTTTGTCCATTTTTACAGTGATACATCATTCAACCATTTGTCTGGTGACATCCCAAGGAGCTGGGCCGGCTGCTTAACAGTGCGTCTGATACTTGTTCTAATTTTTCATGTATATTTTACACAATGTCGTCAGTTAAATTCTGATAAAGAAGTTGAGAAAGATAAAATTATTTGTCTTATACCCATCTAATTTTAAAGTTGCCACGAGTTTAACATGGTTTGAGAATCTGTTTTCTATCCTTTTTTTGGGCTAATTTCTCTATTGAGTTTTTGTAGGATATTAAATAACAATAATTTTAATTAATAAATCCTCAATCAGTTGACCAATTGTTTCAGCCTTCCCAATTTGTTTGTTCACCTGCACTCTCTTTTATTATATTTATTGGAAGTTTGTTCTCATTACTAAATCATTCACGTTTTAGGAATGTGTCTTATAACAACATATCTGGGATTATTCCACCTGCTGGTAACTTTTCACCTTTTCCATCTTAAGAGGTAAGAAAAAGTCATCTAGTTCTCTAGTTTTCATATTCAAGCCATGCTTATTAAGAATTAGGACAAATTTTTTATTTGTTGGCAGTTTCATTGGAAATTTGTTGCTTTGTGGAAACTGGTTGGAATTGATTTTGCAGTCTAAGTCACCAAAATTAAAAGGTATCAGTTTCATATTACATCTTTCATCAACTTTTTGTTTTCCTCTTTTTCTTTTGAATTAGATGTTCCCAGAATATGTATTTTCTTCTTGCAGCACTTTATTCAAAGAGAACTGTAATCTGTGGTACAATGGGCAAATCAAGCCGGCTAGATCCACACTTGGAATCAATGAGATAGAGAAAGGTACATTTTTTAATAATAGATCTTGAAAGGTTTGTAAGATCTCTTTTCTAATTTTTTTTTGGGCACAATGTGAACTTTTAATTATATCAGTTTTTATCAGGGCCACCAAAACTTGTCATTCTACAGCTGTTCACTTTCTTTATTCTATAGCTGCTTTTATAAAGCATTGGGAAAATATTTCAACAAGTATAGTTTCCCTTTCCAGGTTTGTTATCAGATAAGCAAATACCATAAACTTGGTATGCTTCTTTTTTTTTTTCCTCTGGATTTTTTGCTACAATATTTCACATCCGGTTAATTTCAATTTCCTACACCTTTTATAAAGCTTTGCAAAAATATTTCAAAAAGTATAGTTTCCCTTTCCAAGTTTGTTACCAGATAAGCAAATACCATAAACTTGGTCTGCTTTTTTTTGTGTGTGGATTTTTTGCTACAATATTTCACATCTGGTTAATCTCAATTTCCCTACACCTTTTCCTTACATTCCCACTTTGCAGTCCTATTTTAAATTGTACTCAAGTCCTTGATATCGTCAAGATTATGGAACATGGTATCTTTAATTATCACGCATTCTCTGGTTGACATGTATCAAAAAATAAGTTTAGTTTCTAATCACTAGGTTATTCATTATTTAGTTGAGAAATCTTATTGCTTTCATCAGCTGTTTATACATGTAGCAGGGCCTAGGCACCTTAGGCGGCCCGCAAGGGGCCCTGTCTTTAAACAAATTATACTCCCTAAATTTGAAAAATATTAATTTATTTATTTTATCAAATTCGTATTCTAAAAATTATTTTTTATTGTAAGCACATATTACAATGAAAAAGCTTCCTTATTTAATGGCTGTTATTAAAAGTAATTAAAAAATATCATGTTACATTTAACTGATGCCACTCCGAACTTGCACGGATCAATCCAAACTTTAGTGGGACCAAATAGAATTTAATTGAAACTATAGGAACCATTGATGTAAATACACCTCCTCTATTATCTTCACAGTCAATCATTAACGTTGACTAACTGCCGTTTAACAAGATGAAGATGCTCTTGAGCTTTTTACTCCTCTGGCTCGTGCTTCTCTCTCCTCTCATTATGTCTCTCGATGATGGCAACATGCTCTGTTTTTTGAATCCCTAATTTAATAGTGTTTTTATACTGATAAGTGCAAATTGAGGTGTTTCCTAATGAAATGGTGTTTCGAATTTGCTTTTATTTTGTTTTGTAATGTTTTCCCATTTTTAAAAATTTTTAGTCTACTGAGGTTTTGATATAAGTAATGTGCTCTGTTTTTCAAATTCCTTCTTTATTACTCCCTCCGTCCAACTTATATGATCTATTACGGAAAATCAAAAATTTTATAACCACAATGATAAATGAGTGTGACTACTTCAAATCATTAGTTGCTTCCATATTTGCCCTTACCATAATTAATAAATGACATAGGAATTGGAAATATTAAGTGATATAGAGCATATTAAACGAGGGCAATTTAGAAAATTTTTAAATTGCTGCACATCTAGTTTTAGAAAGTGTACAGTTTTTGGTTGTCCCAAAATAGCAAAGGGACAAAATAAGTTGGATGGAGGGAGTGGTTTTTTATCCTGAGAAGTGCAAATTGAAGAGTTTCCTAACTCAATACCGTGGACAATGAATCTAACTTGCATCAGCTGGTAAGTGTTGACCTCTGATCTTTGCTTATACGAATGTTTTTAGATTCATTTGTATCTAATTCATGCTTGTTATCACTTGAGTTAAATGGTGCATTTTTAGTTATAAATATGAAATTTGGCTTCTACTGGTGACTGGAAATGAATATGCGAAAATTGGTTTCCAATAAATTTAATGAAATTTCCCTGACATGCTACATTGAAATGCTGGAAAATTGCCCATTAGGAAAAGGAAAGGAACTCACTAATGCAATAAAGAACATTTCCCATGTAGTGACGTACTCCGATCCATTTTTTTGGGTTAAATGCCTGTCCATCTAAAATCTCTCAGTGATGTTCCAATTTTCATTTCCAGATAATGGCGAAGGCAGATGGATGCAGTAGATCCAGAAGTTTCTGTTACGTGCATTGACTCATCCCTCATCTGAAAAACCATCCATCTGGCTCTGCTCTGCACAAAGCAGTACCCCTCCGAGAGGCCAACTAATGCACGAGGTAATTATGTCTATTAGACAGCTTGATAGCAAGAATAATTATTTAACACGTAGTCTAATATTTACTCGACTTAGTCATTTACAATCTTATTATTCTCAGATTAGGGATAGTGCCTTTGTTGTTGTCTAGACTTATTTTTGTTGCATACTTTGAGGGTGATGTTTTTTTTTTTTGAGGGGTAGTTATGAGGATGTTGTTGCTTGTTAATTAGTTACCATCATCAGAATGATGAGTACCAGTTGAAGCTTCAGTTCTTTTTCTAACCAAACGAACACCCCTATGTGGATAGCGCATCCTTTTGTTCTTGAGTAGACAATTTTTATAGCTTATGGAAGATTTGAATGTTTGCTTAATGTGAAGAAATTCTTGATCTTGAATAAACCAGAGGATTTTATCAATCAAAATACAATCATGCTGATAATATTTTGGGACGATTTTCTATTAATAATCAACTAAAACGATTGTAGAAGTTTAAGGTGAAAATAAAAACAAATAAGAAATTTAATACATCCTGATTTTGCCTCCCCTCATCAAATTATAACGGTATTAATTATGCTAAGAATTGTTTGGAATATTCCTTCCACAGGTGTCACTCTCTGATTGTTTGCTCTATGATGACGTGGCTAACCTTATTGGTGTTGATGATTAAACTGTGAGGATTGAGCGGCACTTCTTTACCCAGAGTTAGGTTACGGTTGGGTTGGTCTTTCAATTGACCATAAATGCCCTTCCCCCTTTTGGCCTTCTCATTCTTTAATACCCACGTGGCGAGCTGCTCTCCACATGCTTCCTGCATTCGTATTTCTGTATCTATCTCTTTACCCTGGTTATTCTTAACCCCAGCAAACGATTTGAGCTTGACCTTTCCTCCCCCTGCGCCTTTGATAGGTAATTACTGCCTTCTCACTTGTTTCTCTATTTTTCTCCTTTTGTTTCACTCGTTTTTCGATATTTGACCCTTCATCTACTTTTATGTTTTGCGAGGTTCCCGAGGCTTGATCTGGGTGTTTCAACTGGTGATCTGTTGGCGTTTCGTCACAATTAATTACCCAGAATCAGAATAACTAGTATGGTAATCATGAAAAGGATTCACATAAAGCAAAATTGGTTCGCTCACATTTTCATTTGTTGTTATATAATGGATTGCTCCCATTTGATAGTACTGTTACCTGATTTAGAACCTGCCTTGTCTTCATGTCCGTGACCCTAACCTTCCCCTTTTCCAGATTTTGTTTGTTTGTTCACCTAGTGTTTTATGTTCATTAAATTGGTTGGCATATCATCATCTAACACAATTAATTTTAGATTTCAATGCTTTTCTACTTGTTTAAATAAGAAATTCCTTAAATCTTTTTTCATTAGTTATAGAATGTTTTGGTTTGTTTGCCTGAATCAATTGAAATTTCTTTTCTTTTTTCTTTTTCTCAAAAAACTTCTATAAGGGAATCCATGTAGCTAGGTTTGCTAGATGTCTGAAAGGCTAACTACCTCAGCGATTACTATGTGTTTTTGTTTTGTATTTCCCAGGGTTGGAGAGATTTTAAAAAGTAGTCCAATTTCTGTGTGACAAGATGTATTCCCTTATCATGCCACATAACAATGATCCTTACCGAAGTGGTCGGAGTTGTGTTGGTAATTGAATGTGTGAGCAACATTTTAAACATTTTAGGTTTCTTTGTAATTGGTGATGCTACTAATAAGTTGTGCAGGTTATAGAAATTTTTGATTTCAGGTTTAAAATCTTTTTTTTAATAACAAAAATGGAGTAAAATCCTTAAATTGGGCAACGCAAATGAAACTTTTTTGATTCTCATGCATTGTGTGGCTGAAGCCCAAAATTCTCACTTCCCATTGACTAACCAGTCCTCAACCAGTATGTCCGGCTGCCTCTAATATTGTAAGCGATTTCTGTACATTTATTTATTGATTGATCTATTAGGAGGTTTATTTTGCTTCGGAGCTCTGTTTCTTGTGAATCTTCTTCTTGTATTATCCAATGGGTGCACCTTTCTTTTGATGATTTCAGTTTTGCTGTTTGAAATAATAAAAATTGTGCAATCATTTTTTTTTGTGTAATGTTCTTTACTAATGTTTATCACCTTATTTTTATACTTTAATGATTTTGCTCTGAAAACAATTTATTGTTCTTATTTGGTTCTTAACTTGGTTACATGTGTGATTTCACATGGTTTGAACCTCGATGTGGTCGTTTTGTGGAACGAGGTGGTTTTGAAGTGTCTTTCTTGTATTTGTTGCCACCCTGAAACCCTATTCCTTTTAGGGTGTTTGGCCATTTGTTGGCAACCGTAGTCATGTGTTCTTCTCTTCATTACATATAGTGTATGGTCCTTGAAACTGTATTTCTAAAGGCCAAAGTTGTTATGAAGTGTTTGTCCATAAATGTTGCTAGCGTGAAATTCTATTCCTTTCAGGCGTGATTGAAAACTTGTTTATATAAGTAAATATTCCTTGTGTTTAACTCTTGACAGCTAGTTGCAACTTTTTGTAGTTAAGGTTAAAATTAGAGGGTGAAATTTCGTTTCCCTTATTTAATCATAGATGAGGATGATGTCCCACTTTGGTCTTTTGCTCTTTGTAAAATCCGATAATGTGATAATGCGTATTTATGTTTCTGCTTGTTTTCCATCTTTAATTATTGAATATGCTTCATCAGCGGACCTAGTGGTTCAGTGCAAATATATGATTGTAGTTTTGTAAGTAACAGTTACGTGCTATGTTTCTTTTCCGTTGGAAATAGTCACTGACATCAATCATAATTGTTGGAATATTAGTGATTCAAAGCATTTATTATGGCAAGTCTTTTGCTACTAGGATTTGTCTTGGGTTTACTTTATTGCTTTTTATCCCTAATTTTAGCCTTTCTATGATTGAGTACTTCCATGTTTGTTGGAAATATGATTGCATTTTGCCCTCCTGAACTTTTTAGGTTTTATGCGAATTTGCTGGTAATGGGAAACGATGTGAGTTGCGATTGTTATTAACTTATTATTATTATCATCATTTCTGTTTGGATTTGTTTGAGAAGAAATTTGAGGTGTATTGTTTTTGTGTGCGGTTTGTAAAAGGTGCTTTGATGATGGCACTAAGGTGTTCACCTTATTTGTGGCTTCTAAACTTTAAAGAGCTTTTGCTTAACGGACAAGGTTGGTGTCCACCTTTGTTTAACACTTTGAAAGTGTGTTCTCTTGATAGTATTTAATTTGTTCTGTTGTTTTTTGGGTGCTAGTTCCTGGAAGCAAGTTTCTTTGTGGAGTGTATGCCTCAAAGTGTCGCGTGCACTGCTAGCAAGGTGAACATGCGAACTTCACAGTTTTTCCTTTTTAAATACCATACAATTATATCCTTTTTTCCCTATTTCATCAGTGTCGCATTGAATTTTGCTTACAAGTCCCTTGTACCCTTCTCAGGAGTCTGTCATGATGGTAATAAATGTGTGTTTTTCTCTCTTATTGTTTCTTTTCCTTTGTCCTTTTTTCTTGAATGAGTTGTTGCATTTACAAGTGTATCTTCTTTGTGCTTTCATACAAAAGATTTGATTGGCATCTCCCTTCACAAGAACCAGATCAAATTGTTGGGCATACGAGTTACCACACATCCTGTAATGGCTTTCTACTTTGGTGGATCTTATAACCCGAATTTTTCTAATTCTTCATATAAGTGTATAGAACATGATTTTTTCTTTGATAACATTGATAATCGTGAAAGTATCACCTAAAACAAAATCCGTCCGCTCTTAATTTTACTAGTTATATTTTTTTGATAAACAATTTTGCTAGTTATATTGAATGGATTGCTCTCATTTTTAATAGAGCAATGATATTCATACCAACTTATGGTACAAACTTGAATTGTGTGGTTTAAAATTGAGCACATCACCATATGTTCTCTCTCATCCTTAAAAGCTGAATGATATGAACCACACAATCCAAGTTGGTACAATGAGTTGGTAGTATGAGCTGGTACAATGAGTTGGTATGAATATCATGACTCTTTTTAGTATTATATATTTCCTGATTGAGAACTCTGCCTACTTCATTATTCGTGACCCTTACCTTCTATGTCTCCAGATTATTTTGTTCATTCACATAATATTTGAGGTTGATTAAATTCATTGACAAATTAGTTAAAGAGTAGTTTAGTATATCAAGCAAATTTCTTTCTCTTATTTTTCTCAATAAAGTTCTATAGGGAAATATGTGTGTAAGTTTGCTAAATATCTTTCTTTCTTATTGATAAGGAAGGGATTGCTTTACATTCAATCATTGATTGTTCTACTAGGAGCTTAAAAGCCTTAGCTTGTTTCCACGTTCTGGTTCTTGCTATCCTTCTTATTCATTTTATTATCCAATTGCTATGGCTTTCTTTTGATAACTGTAGTCTTGCTATTTGACTTTAAGTAATAAAAGCGCTATCTAATTTTTTGTGTTGATTTTTTTTTTTATATTTAATTATGGTTATCACCTTGTTCTGTTGCTTTAATGATTTTTCTCAGCAAATATTTATGGCTCTTCATTTTGGTGTTTGGCAACATTGGTCATGTGTTCTTGTATTGACTACATATAACATTTGGTATGAACCTTGAGACGATAATTTTCGTGAGCTGAGGTTGTTATGAAGTGGTTTGTGTGTCTGTGTTGCTATCCTGAAATCCTATTTCCTTTAAAGCGTGTTTGGAACATGTTAATGTATGTTAACTTTGCTTTTTACTTTTCCTTTGCATAACCGCGAATTGCAATTTCATTTTATTTATGTGAATTATGTTTGCCTTACTTAGTTCATAGATAAGGATGATGTCTAGTTTCGGATTTTTGCTTTTGTAATTTTATTAAGTGATTAAAATCCTCCTTACTCTAAAAAGAGTATTCTCCTCTATTGTTTCGATCATTTTTTATTCCAAATATACCCCTTAGTAGTAACAATATTACACAAAATTTTTACCCACTAAAATTTAAACCAAGGATACAAAAGTACTTATATTAATTTTTAAGTGATCTAATATTTAATAAGGAAAACTCAAATATAATTCATAATTATGGCAATTGAAGAGTCAAAATTTTCCATCTTTACTAAAATATAAATTGTAAAACCTTTGGTAATTCTAACATAACTTTCAATGTTATTAAGTAATATTGATCATTATACGTGAAAAATATAAAATGGTAAATTGAAAAATAGCTTTATTTAGATCTTTGTCTAGGCGATGACGGAGGAACCACAATCGGATTTTGGTATGCTCCTCTGACTTTTGCTTCGTTAGTTAAAAATATAAGAATTGGGTAATTCTTAATTTTTGTTATTGATTTTGTTTTTATTAAAACGATATTTTGTACAGGCATAGAACGAGTTAAAAAAAAATTAGGAATGAATTTTTCGCATGTTTATTCAATCTGACAAATTGGATATTATTTTTGGAATGCTAAAA
>MKEJ01035106.1:0-14383 GCA_001753735.1 Embelia ribes
GGGATTTGGGGGCGTGACATCCTGCAGAGCCTTTCCATCTACCTGTGTCTTTCCTTCTTTATGCCTTCCCCAATTTTACTGATGTACGAATCTCCACCGATGCCTAATTTACCTCCACCAGTGCTAACCATGTATAATCGGTAGTTGAGACTCTACTGTACAAAGTGATCGAAAGAAAGAACAAAGAGATTAAGTGGTTAGTAATTAATTTCAATGGTTAGATAAAGAGTTTAACTCTCTTATACCGACGGTGTATGAAACCCATGCACCATTGGCTAACATGAATGTGCCAAGTGTCCTACCACTTAATATATTCCTAAATCTAAAAAATGAAATAAAATAAAATAAAATTCTCTTTCCCTTCTCTCTTTCTACAATCTCTTTCTTTCGTGACACTCTCTCTCCCCATCTTTATTCCTTTGTTATTTTTAAGATCCAATGCTGCCCTTTCGTCTCGGTCGTTGTCGCCAATCCTTTCAGCCTCTGCTAACCTAATCCTCCCCGATCACCTTCTTTCTGCCTTACCATCCATCTGCGCTTGTTCTTTTCAGACACGTTTCCCCCATTTTGCTAATGCACGAATCTCCACCGATACCTAATTCACCTCTACCAGTGCCGACCATGTATAATCGGTGGTTGAGACTCTACTGTATAGAATGATAGAAAGAGATGGTTGGTTTAATTAATTTCAATAGTTAGATAGAGAGTTTAACTCCTATATACCGACGGTGTATGAAACCCATATACCATCGGCTCACATGAACGCACCAACTGTCTGACCACTTAATATATCCCTAAATCTAAAAAATAAAATAAAACTAAATCCTCTATCCCTTCTCTATATCTATTGTCTTTCTCTTCGCAATACTTTCTCTCTTACCTTGTATCCCTATGCTATCTCTAAAATCCGCCATTGTCCTTTCATCTCGGTCACCGTCGCCAATCATTTCATCCTTCACTGCCCCGATCCTTGCCGACCTCTCTCCTTACACAAAGACTTTTCTTTTCTACCAGAGCCTTGCCATCTACCCGCGCCAGTCTTCTTTGATGCTCTTCTCCCCTTTTCGCTAATGCGCGAATCACCATCGATGCCTAATTCACCTCTACTAGCACTTACCATATATAATCGGTGGTTGAGACTCTACAATACAAAGTGATCGAGTGAGAAAGGGAAGAAATTATGTGGTTAGTTTTAATTAATTTCAATGTTTAGATAAGGAGTTTAACTCTCATATCCTAACAATGTATGAAACCCAAATACCATCGGCTCACATGAACACGTCAAGCGTCCTACCACTTAATATATTTATAAATCTAAAAAATAAAACAAAACTAAATTCTCTATCCCCTCTTACTTTCTGTTGTATCTTTCTTTATAACACTCTCTCTCCTCTTCTCTCTCCCCGAATTATCTCCTACATCCGCCGCTACGTTTTTCTCTCTATCGCCACTGCTGATCATTTGATCCTTTACTGGTCTGACCCTCGCCGACCTCTCTTATTCTACGGCGACTTTCCTTCTCCACCAAAGCCTTTCCTGCTACCCCCGTCTGTCCTTTTCTAACACCCTTTCTCCTTTTTGTTGATGCACGAATCCCCACCGGTACCAAATTCACCTCCACCAGTGCCAACCATGTATAATCGGTGGTTGAGACTCCACTGTACAAAATGATTGAATAAGGGAAGGAAGATATTGAGTGGTTAGTTTTAATTAATTTCAATGGTTAGATAAAAGGCTTAATAATAAATAAACGCTGTCGATGTATAAAAGTTAAACTCTTAAAAAATTATAAAATATAATTTGTGTAGGCAAAGGTTTGACATAAAAATTAAGAATTTGTTCATTTTTTAAATACTATAGTCCTATTTAATTATTGTGTAAGTTTTATATGAAATTGATTGTCATTTTAAAGAGGGGGAGCATATCAACTCATTTAATTTGTAATAAGAGTGGATGGTTTTAGGATAACTTATTATACATGATGGTGCTAATTAATTTTGCAATTTGTACAATAAAAATAGTATGAATTGATTGTAAATAAAAAATTTGTACAATGCATTTTTGTGATAAAAGTGTACTAGGTATGGTAACGTAATTTTGTGATCAAATTGTAGGAAATATAATAGGGAGAATATATTTTATATATATTTATAAATAAGTTGAGGCTTAGAAATAAATTATTAGTTAGTGTGGTGGGTTATAAAATTTATTTATGTGGTGTTTACAGAAAATTTGTATAATATTAAAATTACATATTTCTATAAAAAGATATACTAATATGGCATATATTTTTGTCATTTAGTATTATGCCGTTGTGCTTATCAATTGAATTTATTATTTTTCATGAATTGATATTTTAATAAACAAATATTTACATGTGGCAATAAGTTGACGCACCACTTGGCAAAATATATTGCAATCATTTCGTTTTTACTTTATTGTATATTATATGATATATGATGTAATTTTAGGACCAATGCATTTTGGGTATGAAAATTTGAGAAATTTTTAGAGTTTCTTTACACTTTTATATTAGAGTTAGATTATATTTCTCAAAAACCATTGTAGAGTGATTATTTAAATAAAATTTACTTACAAACCATACTGAAAAGGTCATTTACTTTATCACCCATAATCTATGCTTATCAAAGCTTTGTTGCTTCTCTAATGTTTTTTTTTTGTTTCACTTTTGCTATTTCAATGCCTTTTACTAACTTATTGAATATAAAGTTGCTCATGTTTTTACTAACTTGTTGAATTATAAATATTTAAGAGATTGCCAAAAAGTTTGGAGCACCAAACCAAGTTTAAGATATTGTTGAAAAGTAAAATTGGTTTTGGGCTTTTGCTTATATCTAGTATCTTTATTTTGAGTCACCATGGTTACATGAATTTTGTGAAAATGAGCTGAGATAATTTTATCTTGGGCAGAAAAAGCCTACATGTTTATGCCATATAAGTAGACAAACCTAAATATGTATAAAAAAATTTCCTAGTAAATTATTGTAGAATTATTTATAAAATTATTTTCACAAATATCTAGATATTTTTGTCTAAATTGTGTAGATAATCTAAATGGAGAACACTAGTCCTTGGCTTCACCAAGGGGAACTAGTTACCTATAAATCAATCCAAAAACAAATTTAAGTAGTATAAAAATTAAAGTGTTATTTGAAGTCTTGTCATAAATCTCACATAATCGAATATTTCGATCATGTTATTCATATATTGTACCAACACAACTTCAAAATTCGATGAAATTTGGGTCAAAATATAATATTTTTTACTTGGGTGGTATTTTTCGAAATTGACCCATCAAAATTTTGTAGATAATCTAGATGGACTATACTAACTAGTATAAATAGTGCTGACCCCGCACTGTAAACCAATTCAAAAACAAATTTAAGTAGTATAAAAATTAAAGTGTTATTTGAAGTCTTGCTGCATATATCACAAAATCAAATATTTTGTTCATGTTATTCATATATTGTATCAACACATCTTCAAAATTCGATGAACTTATTGTCAAAATATAATATTTTTTATTTGGGAGGTATTTTCAAAATTGACACGTTACCTACTGGATTTTAACATAATTTTGAGTCATGAATATTAAATAATTTATAATTCCATTGTCAGGCTATCACGCTCATGAGTGTTATTAAAAAAAAAATGCTCACATTTTGCAAAAGAAAAGATTTCACGGAAAATACAGGTGTGAATGCTATTAGAACTAAAATTGAAATAATAATGACCTTGTACCAAATGTAACCAAAACTATTAGTTCCGGATTGGTTTCAGTTCCAAATTGGTTCCGATATTGGTATATGAGTTATGATTCTATTTAATAAACAAACCAATATGAAAATGTATATAATACATCTCTCATGCACCTAGATGAGTATTTATTATAAATTGATATAATTAATATAACTAATTGATACACATAAGCTAAAATATTGAAATAAAATTTTATAATTGAATCCATTTTTTTGGACATATAATCGGATAAAAATATCCCTTTTCAATACCAAAGTTTGCAAATTGGATAATTAAATTAAAACATGTATACACAATTTATAAGTGCATATACCCGATTTCATATGACTTATATAATCAGATAAAAATATCCCTTTTTGGGGACATATACCAAAGGTGGGTTAACTACTTAATAATTAACCCTAAATTTATTTATATATGTACATTGTATTTAATTTATATTTATTAGTGTAATTAGTTTTAACTACTAAATCTATATATTTGATATTGTATAATTTTGACAATAAATATTTTTTTCCAATTACATACTACAAATCCTAGACTTAATTTTATAGATATTACGTAATAATTTGTTATATTCAAAATTTAGTTTGTATTTGATATTTTAAATATAATTGAAATTTATTTTATTTTTTATTACTGATTAGTTTTTAAGTATCATTATGATTACATAATAATAATAATAATAGAATTTAAACATAGAAAAATAATTTTAATTTTATGTTGAATTAATACGATAGAGATAAAGTAAAATGATTTGACATGAAAAATAATATTTTATAAATTTAATATTATTGAATTATTTATAGTTTTTTATTTATGATATGATGCAGAGAGAGAGAGAGAGAGAGAGAGAAAATATTATAATATTTTTATACTCAAAATAAAATTAGGAAAGAATCCTTTTTAAGAAATATATATATATATATGTGGGTTTAATTTCCAAAAAAAAAAAATTAAGAATACATAGGAAAGAATCCTATGTATGTGAATCAAATCAATCATCAAACTATCTATATATATGTGAATCATATATACTATTATAAAAGGAAACATCTATCTCTCTCCCTCTCTCTCTCTCTCTATATATAAATATTTATATGCGTTGTGCATATTCGATGGACAGCCGCTAGAAAGTCGGAAGATATGGAGGTTAAGATGAGAAAGAGGAATAAGATGGGAGAGGAGAGAATAACCCAACCTCTCTTACCACTGTTCGAGGGAACTCCTTTTTTAAGGTATATACACACACATGTGCGTGTGTGTGTGTGACTATTAAATTTCAATCTCTGGACGAATTGATCGCTCAAGGTCTGGAAAATTGTTTATGTCTGATTTGGATTCGCATTATTTAGTTTGGATAATTTGTTTAATCTGATTTCTAATAGCAGTTGAAAAAAAAAAAAAAAGATTGAAACTTTAATAATTCCCAATTTTTGGTTGAGGACGCTTTGATCTTTACACTTGTTTTTTCACAATTGGCTCATCGAGTGTATGAACAAGTTATACCAGTATCAAAACACCTTCACTTAACTATGCTCAATTGTGATAATCAAGTTTCAATTTTTGGCTAGCAATAAAAACTCTATTTCAGCAGATAACAATTGAAACTTAACACTACTCAATCGATAGAACTATTAAGATGTTTTGATACTCGTACAACAACTCATAACTCCATGCAACTGATTTTTGTTAATAAAAGTTCAAATCTTTAGTTTTTAGCATGAATAAGTATTAACATTATGTAATAACTTTTATCTAACATGCATATGAAGGGAAGGTCAAATTATGTAATAACTTTTATTTAACATGCATAGGAATCTTTGTTTTCATACTTCTACGGTTGTAAACTAGAAGGATTGAAAAACTTTTAGTACCCGACCAGTGTGTCTGGAACCCTTGGTAGATTGGGTTTTTATTGTTGAGCCCTTGGTCTTTACGCCTAATTATCCTTCGAGGTTGGGTTTTTATTACGAGGCAACGTTTGAAACTTGATGCTCATGTCACAATTGGACTTAATTGATAGAGTGAGTACTGTTAAGTGAAGTTGTTTTCATGCTGCTATGATAGCTCATACCTCTATGCAAGTTGCTAATAAAATTTCATATCTTTAGTTTCATCAAATAAAAAAATAAACAAATAAAGGGCAAAATTCTGTACAAGTTGCGGGAAGATTAAGCTTCAACACTTCTAGCCTATAACTATTCCAGCACAAGTATTAACATAACGTTGTATTACTTGCATATGAATTTCAAATGGAATGGGGAAAGTTTAGTTTTGTTCGGTTGATTTCATCGACCAACCCTTAAGAGAGGTGGAGGTAAATGAAAATCCACTCTCCATTTGAGAAACAATATTCAACCATGTATATGTCAAATTCGAATGATAAAAATCTTATTTCGAATATACTTCTCACTATTGAGTCTCCTATTAACTCCTTTTCGTCAGCCACTTTGCCTGTAAAAACAAATCCCCCAAACCTTTTCAACTTTGATTCGTCGGGACTACTTCTGTAGTTGTTGTCAAATAAAGAAGATTGAAACTTTTGCATCCAATTTTTGTGTGTACAGCCTTTGGCCTTTCTAAACAATGATCCATCGATATTGAATTATCGTTACTAGGGAAAGTTTGAAACTTGATAGTCATGCAACAATTGAGCTCAATCGATAAAGTCAGTGTTGCTAAGTGAACAGTAAGACGTTTTCATACTGGTACAACAGCTCATAACTCTATGCAACTCATTTCTGTTAATTATAAGAGTTCAAATCTTTAGTTTCATCAAAGGGAAAAAAAAAGTGAGTCTGTACAAGTTGTGCGATGTTAGAGCTTCAGAAATTTTCTGCACAAACAAGTATTAACAATTGCTCCATGTACTTGCATATGAATTTCGGGTGTGATGAGAAAGTCAAATTCTGTTGGGTAAATTACATCGACCAACCAATGAGTAAGATGGTAGTAAATGGAAGACTCGTCTCCATTGAGAAATAATATCAACCATTTATATGTCCAACTCTGGTAATATATCTTATTTCTAATAGAAACTTCTCACAATTTGTCTCTCATTAAATCTTTTTTGTCAGCCCCTTTTGCCCGTATGAAACAACCCTCCAAAACTTTTCTTGTATTCAACTGTAACAGGAAAAATGCTTATCTCCATGACTCGAAAAGCTTTTGTCACATTTATAATTAGAACAAAACCTGCAACATAGGAAAGTTTTCATTTTTCTTCTGGGTTTTATTTTGGCATATCATGTGTGGCTATGTTAGAAAGCTGTAGAAAATAGTACTTGTCAGACCTAGGTCACACATAACGTGGTTTAGGGGCACCCATCCTGCACGAAGAGCTTGGACGGTGAGTTTTTATGTAATTTAGGTTCAATCTGTGTACTTTTAAAGTTATTCTGCAATTTTTTTGCAAGGGATGTAATTTTGATTTTTAAGTATTCGACTGATAATCATGCATCCACTACCAATGCTGTGCTCGGTATCGTATATAATCGTTCTTACCTCATAAATTCTACTGTAAGCTTTAGGTTTTAATGGAAGTAATGCAAGACTCTCCACCTGCTTTTGTTATGTTATTTAACATCTGAATGTTCCTTTAATGCTTGAATATGCAATCACTTCTTTGATTCTAAGAAGTGACAAAGTAAAATTGACTATTTCAACAAATTCTATCAATAATTTGTTATGATTTCAATTTTGAGACATATTTCTAGTAAGTTGATTTTAGAAATAATCAAACCCAAGAAAATATTTTAAGCCAATTAATTCATTTAATCCATGTGCCTACGTATTTACGTATAATAAGAAAAAAGAGACCGTTACGGTGTGACCTAAAAAGTCATTTGTCTATGTCTATTTTCTCAGATTTCCTTTAACTTGAATTACAATCTGTTTATGGAGGGATATGATTGCAATGTTGATAAACCCATGGTATCAAATATGAGTATTCTACAGTGATTAGCTAAGAAGCACCTATACGAATACGGGTATGGATACGGACATGGGTGCGGGCACGGATTTGACAATTTTCAAAAAATTTTGAACACAGATACGGCAGGGATTCGACAATTTTTTTTATTAACTTTTATAAGTTAGTAAAGTTATGTATTGGTAGTTGGCTCAAAGTAGAAACTAAGCAATTGCGTTTCGTTATAATCTATTACATCTTACTAACGAATATCAATTATCAAAAGACCTAATAACATGTAATGCACTAAATGAATAAACAACTATTGACACTTGGTTTGTGAAAACCACCAAAATGTACGAAGGAAAAGGAATAACAATTGACCGAAGTAGAAAAAAGGTTATAAATTGATCCACCGTGTACATGATAAGTCCAAAATGAGTCTATTGTATGTCCAAAGTTTAAATAATTAAATAGCATTTGGACTCACCATGTGGCGTGTTGGACACGTATTTCGAAGTGTCCATGGAGTGTATGTGTCCGATACATGTCCAACATGGACACGACACCTATTTTGGAATATCCGTACTTCCTAGTTGATTAGTTTCTCTCTACCTTTGTGTCTCATAAAGGCAATTTAAGTTATTTATCTTTTCTTCTCGTTTTTTGGTGTTTTCAGCTCTTTGTGACACAATCCTTTAGAATATTTTCTTTGAATCCATTTTGGTTAGGAACGTAGTGAAAGATGTCTGATAGGTGCAAATAAAATTTTGTAACGAATGACAAAGTTATATTGTGCTCTCTGAGCTAACAAATCAAAAGGTTGGCCTCTTATGTGCCCTAGCGGCGGACTTAAGTTGAATTTTTTTGCCCTTTCTTGCAGCCGATCTTGTAGAAACATGGAAAATGATGAAATCCCTCCCATGGATATGCTGCCAAATGAGATTATATCACATAATGTATCATTTCTTACAGTGAAAGATGCTGCCCGAATGGCTATATTAGCAAGAAAGCATAGGTTTATCAGTTCATACCTACGCGGCCTGGATTTCCATTCATCAAACGAGGAATTTCATTGCAAATGCTATGATATCTTCAGTATACAAAAAAGGTTTTTTGTTACAAGCGTAAAATCAATTTTTATGTAATTATTTTGGTCCTAGCATAGATCGGTTCGGTATCTCCTTTTGTCTTGGAAGGGAAGTTATTGATGATGTACAAATATGGGTTAGATTTGCAATCATGTTGGGGGCTGAATAGCTGGAGCTTAACTTCTCATGTCTGAGATTTATATACAGTTCTGAAGTTAGTAACCCTTTTGAGTACAAACTCAGCAATTATTTAGTTTTTCAGGTTCACCTTCTTCCTAGCAGCACGGACACGTATATCGAAGTGTTCATGGAGTATGTGTGTCCGATACATGTCCAAAACGGACGCGGCACCTATTTTGGAATATCCGTACTTCCTAGTTGATTAGTTTCTCTCTACCTTTGTTTCTCATAAAGGCAATTTAAGTTATTTATCTTTTCTTTTCGTTTTTTGGTGTTTTCAGCTCTTTGTGACAATCCTTTAGAATATTTTCTTTGAATCCATTTCGGTTAGGAACGTAGAGAACGATGTCTGATAGGCTTGCAAATAAAACTTTGTAACGAATGACAAAGTTATATTGTGCTCTCTGAGCTAACAAATCAAAGGGTTGGCCTCTTATATGCCCTTGCGTCGGACTTAAGTTGAATTTTTTTGCCTTTTCTTGCAGCCGATCTTGTAGAAACACGGAAAATGTTGAAATCCCTTCCATGGATATGCTGCCAGATGAGATTATATCACATATTGTATCATTTCTTACAGTGAAAGATGCTGCCCGAATGGCTATATTAGCAAGAAAGCATAGGTTTATCAGTTCATACCTACGCGGCCTGGATTTCCATTCGTCAAACGAGGAATTTCATTGCAAATGCTATGATATCTTCAGTATACAAAAAAGGTTTTTTGTTACAAGCGTAAAATCAATTTTTATGTAATTATTTTGGTCCTAGCATAGATCGGTTCAGTATCTCCTTTTGTCTTGGAAGGGAAGTTATTGATGATGTACAAATATGGGTTAGATTTGCAATCATGTTGGGGGCTGAATAGCTGGAGCTTAACTTCTCATGTCTGAGATTTATATACAGTTCTGAAGTTAGTAACCCTTTTGAGTACAAACTCAGCAATTATTTAGTTTTTCAGGTTCACCTTCTTCCTAGCAGCACGGACACGTATATCGAAGTGTTCACGGAGTATGTGTGTCCGATACATGTCCAAAACGGACGCGGCACCTATTTTGGAATATCCGTACTTCCTAGTTGATTAGTTTCTCTCTACCTTTGTGTCTCATAAAGGCAATTTAAGTTATTTATCTTTTCTTTTCGTTTTTTGGTGTTTTCAGCTCTTTGTGACACAATCCTTTAGAATATTTTCTTTGAATCCATTTCGGTTAGGAACGTAGAGAACGATCTCTGATAGGCTTGCAAATAAAACTTTGTAACGAATGACAAAGTTATATTGTGCTCTCTGAGCTAACAAATCAAAAGGTTGGCCTCTTATGTGCCCTAGCGTCGGACTTAAGTTGAATTTTTTTGCCTTTTCTTGCAGCCGATCTTGTAGAAACACGGAAAATGATGAAATCCCTCCCATGGATATGCTGCCAGATGAGATTATATCACATATTGTATCATTTCTTACAGTGAAAGATGCTGCCCGAATGAATACATTAGCAAGAAAGTATAGGTTCATCAGTTCATCCCTACGCGACCTGGATTTCCGTTCGTCAAACGAGGAATTTCATTGCAAATGCTATGATATCTTCAGTATACAACAAAGGTTTTTTGTTAAAAGCGTAAGTCAATTTTTAGGTAATTATTTTGGTCCTAGCATAGATCGGTTCAGTATCTCCTTTTGTCTTGGAAGGGAAGTTATTGATGATGTACAAATATGGGTTAGATTTGCAATCATGTTGGGGGCTGAATAGCTGGAGCTTAACTTCTCATGTCTGAGATTTATATACAGTTCTGAAGTTAGTAACCCTTTTGAGTACAAACTCAGCAATTATTTAGTTTTTCCGGGTCACCTTCTTCCTAACAGCACGGAGTCTAAGTTAAAGCATTTGACGCTGCAATCATGTATTTTTACACTAGATTCATACCAACAATTTGGATCCATTATTACCCTGAGCCTACGCGATGTGCCTTTGTCCAAGGATGATATGAAAGGCGTATTTGCCTCTTGTTTGAACCTGGAGTATCTAAATTTGATTTATTGTAACCTCCCTGATAAATTAAGCGTGTGTGGTTCTGTACTCAGATTGAAGTACTTGTTAGTTTCGTACTGTTTTGATCTCAAAAAGATTGAGCTCTCTGCCACCAATCTGATTGTTTTCGAGTATGCTGGAGACACATTAGAATTTTCTTTCTTGGATGTACCCAAGTTGAAGAGAGTGCATTATAGAGCAGAGTGCAACATGGGTTTGGGTTACATATTCAGTCGATTCGGGAAAGATATTCCTCAGTTGAAGGGCCTTTCCATCTATACAGAATCTGAGTGGGTAAGTAATTTTAATATGATGAGAAATGAGAGCCTCTTTGGCTAATTCTATTTTAAAGATGACTTTTTAAAAACATTGATTTTTGTGAAACTTTATTGATCTTTAGACGAGTTCTCTGTGCATAAGAGGGAAATATTCATGTTTGCACCCTAACTTTGTAGCATCGTGCTGGTTAGTGACCTAATCTATACCTAATTGTAACTTAGTCAATGGGTATTCTGGTCAGATCCTCACTATTTTCTTAAGCAACTCAATAAGATGTATGGTGAAAATAGACAGTAGACTATTTTGGAGGACATCTGACCCCTAATGTTATTTTGCTCGAATACTTTTCATTGGGACTAAAGAACACCAAAATGCCAACCAATTGGTTCAAAAATAAATGGCTCTAAAATTAAGGTACTAAACAGCACATTGATAAAAACATATATGTTTAGAGGGGATTTTTACACCTGCAGGAAACTTATTTGGGTATAATTTTTCAGTCTAATGGTTTCTCCTTTCAGGTAACACAGATGCCTAAATGTTTGACTGTACTCAGAAATTTAAAGCGACTGGACTTGACTTTAAACATCGACAACCCAATTATCGCAAAGAATGTTGTTGCTATTCTAGAAGCATGCCCGGTTCTGGAGAAGTTTAATGTTACGGTAAGTTCATTTTTTCATACGGCTTGATCTTTAAACTGAAGTGGTGCGTTTTTGGTTTAGGAATTTGAAGAGTCAGTTTGTGGCATAGATCTCAGGTCTTTAAGACGGAGACGAAAAATATTGGAATGCTAGATGGATTTGAGTTGGATGAGTGAGATTATGTTTGAAATAATTGTTTCTTGAACAACTGGTTTTAATTTGTGATATTAAATCTGCACTCACACAGCTTTGATGGTATTGTCAACAATGTTTGATTCGGAAGCTAACTGTTGGGGCTTGGATGATATTGATGATTTACAAATCTAAGCTAATATTTAGACGCAAAAACACTAGATGGGAGACTGCGTGTTTATTTATGGACGCCTTGTAGCACCAAGTTGGAAGTAAAGCCCTTACAATATGGAACACACGGGCTCATGTATAAGTTAAAAGCTTTTTGTATTCCTTTCAGGTTTTTATTTTCCTTGGCTTGATATACAGATAGAAGTGGATTTTGCTCATCAAGTTCTTTGATTGATTCACCTATCTATACTAAGTACAAGAAATCTTAACCACACAAACCCCCCATGTGCTTTTATTAAATTCATATATAACAATTGGTTTGAGCGTTGCAAACAATTAATTTGTCTTTTAAGATTACTATTAGTATGCTTACTGCCTAGTTTTCTGCCTTGATTTTGTTGGCTCAGTTTTGGGTTTTTTTTTATTCAGTTCGTGTTGTTCTAGTTCAGTTCATTTTTCTTGTTAGGCCTTTTGTTCACCTATCATGCCATCATGTTGAAATTATGGCAAATCTACTAAAAAGAGAATGTATTAGACAAACAAATTGGTGTATACTCCCTCTTTATCTCCTACCGAAGCAAGCTCAGCCGTTGGGATTATCAGAGCGGGTATTGTAGAATTCATGATTACTTAAAATGCTCAATATTACATTATCATTAGTTGGGTTTAAAATGTAATTATCTTCATTTGGGTTACCTTTTTATGAATGTGTTGAATAACTAGGAAAGAGAAGATGAAAAATGATGGCATCCATGCCACGTAAAGAGTGTCTTCCATCTAAGATTGGTTGTCATGTAATAAGATCGAAAAGAACCGTCTAAGATTGGTTGTCATGTAATAAGAAGTGTTGTGAGTGCACCGGTTAGAAAAAACGGTGATGTTAATGTAAGAAATTAAGAAAAGGTAGGGGTAGACCTTTAAGATGTGCTAGATAAATGGATGAGCTAGTTGACTTAGATTGGGACGAGTAGCATATGACTATCTGTGATATCTTATTTTGGTTTCATATGGTCTACCCAAATTCTTGGGATTAAGACTTTGGCTGCTTGTTATTGTTGTTTTAAGGTTAAGAGTGTTTGTATATATGACTATAACATGCGAGAGTTTTGTGCATTGGACTATCCATATAATATATATGACTATAACATTTTTGAAAATTATGGTTTTTCTTTATTTCTTATACTGCTTATTTTTATTAAATACAAATCAAAGGTAAATTGATATCCGATTGTTAAATACTCTTTTGTGTCAGACAATCTGCCGCGTAAACCAAGATGCCAATCCAAATGTTGAGCTCGGAAGACGTGTTGATAGCCATTTGAAGGAAGTAGTGTTCTCTGGGTTTACTGGCACTACGTACGAGGTTGCGCTTGCTATGTATTTGGTAGAAAATGCGGTTATGCTTGAAAAGTTGGTGCTTGATGTTCAACCCCAAATTTACGAGGGGGATTATGTTTGGAGAAGAACGTGTTCAAACAAATTTCCAGATGATGAACGTGACAGATTGCTCAAGATTCTATACGAAAGAGTAGCCTCGAAGAAAGTAGTAATATCTGTGGTTGGGCAGAGATCGTCCGGGGAGACACTCAGTTACTAATTGAGACGCAACTAAAGACTTTGTTGCTTGATATGTTAATTTTTAAGTTCTCCAACTCTAAATATTATATTCATGGAAAATTGTTGGAACATTTACGGCAACAAGGATAATATGTATTTGGTCCTAATTATTATTATATATATAATTGACTATTTCAACAAATTCTATCAATAATTTGTTATGATTTCAATTTTGAGACATATTTCTAGTAAGTTGATTTTAGAAATAATCAAACCCAAGAAAATATTTTAAGCCAATTAATTCATTTAATCCATGTGCCTACGTATTTACGTATAATAAGAAAAAAGAGACCGTTTTGGTGTGACCTAAAAAGTCATTTGTCTATGTCTATTTTCTCAGATTTCCTTTAACTTGAATTACAATCTGTTTATGGAGGGATATGATTGCAATGTTGATAAACCCATGGTATCAAATATGAGTATTCTACAGTGATTAGCTAAGAAGCACCTATACGAATACGGGTATGGATACGGACATGGATATGGGCACGGATTTGACAATTTTTAAAAAATTCTGAACTCAAATACTGCAGGAATAAGACATTTTTTTTTTATTTTTTT
>MKEJ01035109.1:0-13456 GCA_001753735.1 Embelia ribes
GACCCCCCACCAAATAATTATGTATTATATTGGTATATGAAAAAAATTTAAAATAAAATATAGTGTAAAACTTAAAAAATAATATTTTAGTAAAATAGTGAATGTTATAGATAATTTGATGCAGAAAATAAAAAATAAAAATTTTATAAAATAAAGATATAGTTTATTTATTTTTTTATTTAAAAAAAAATTATTAAAGTAATTTGATGCAAATCCTCGCTACAACTCAATCAAATAAAAAAGTTGGAGAATAAGCTTGATATATTCTCCACACATGGTTTGAGATTTTCTTACCTAAAAAAGGACTACTTTTTTGGGGGGTCAGTGTGAGAAAAAAAGGACTACTTAGAAGTATACAAGTTGTTGTTTAATTAAAACATAAAAAAATTCAAATGGACTAGGTGGCTACACGTACATATATACACACACGGAATGGACACGGAGCAAGTCAGATAATGCCGGTATTAGTCGCAACCTCCCTCAGAAAGTCACAATTAGGTGCGTGTCGTTATCTCACTTTCTCCACTCTTTTTCTCTCTCTAGGCCGTTCTTATCAGGGTAAGGTTGGTACTACACAAAGGTCATTCATAAGTACGGCGATACTATATATGTACCTCATCAAAGAATATATATCTCTTATTTCCATGTTGGCATTTTATTATTACATTACATGTATTCCTTTCACATTTTCTAGCCAATAATAGCAGTTGGAGGGATCCCACACCCTAAAATTATAAAGGCTCGAAAAGTTAGCAACTAAATTATTAAATAAGTTAAAAAAATGTTAAATTAATTATAAGTTCACATGGTTGTTCTTAATGAGTGCAATTTTAGTGTATTATAATTATTAAAAATATTTGATATAAAGGAACAGTTTATGAAGTTTAATTTTTATTAAATTTATTTTTATAAAGTGGCCATTATTTTTGGATGATCAACGTAGAAATATAAATAATTATTTTGGGACGGAGTGAGTATATAAAAATTATAATTAATAAGTTTTTTTCTCATTGTCAAATTTTAAATAAAAGTATATAAAAATATCTTACATATCTATAGGATATTATATACCCCTTTAAGGAATTGATATGCAATACAGAGAAAATTAATATTAATATAACAAAATCATATTAATAGCCTTTTTTTTTATATTAAATTCTGAATAAATGTATATAAAAAAATCCTATAAGGTGCATATATAAAATATGCATCATTTCAGGAATCAAATTTAAGTCATCACGTTAAAGAATCTCATTTGGACAATAACTATATACTTTACAAATACACAATAAGTAAGTACCAATTAATTATTTTATTGTGTCAATTACTTATTTTAGCCATCATATGACTAGAGAAATTATTTCTTTCGGGGTTTTAAATCCGCCACAAAAATTCAGTAAAATATGATTTGTAATGATGTGTCCAATATTTTTTAAATGAAAATTATACATTAGTACCAACGAAAAAATAATACGAGCCCATCTTTTAGGGACTGATAGAAAATTTTTAAATAACATTGTCTATAAGGCCAACTTTTTTGCGGAAACTAACATTTTGTAGTTTAAATACGCTGGTCCTTCCAGCAATTTCCTGAAAATGTTGGAATAGTTTTATATCATGTTATAATAAAATTTGAAACATGTTTTGCTATAATCTGAAATATGTTATCGTAGAAATTTCATGTACCCATCCTTCTCAATAATTTCTTAAAAATATTGAAGTAATCAAATATCATATAACAAAATGTGAAACTATGCTTTTCTCTAATTTTAACTGGAGTTTTATAGATTTGGTGAATAAAAATATAATAGATAAATTAAGACTAGTAAATATCAAGAATCGGAAATTTGCTGTATTAATTTTTTTAGATTTATAGAAACAGAAGCACAGATGTTGAATATTTATGATTTGAATTTCTCAAATAATTTGTCTTTCATTTACATAAATTATCTTAATTGAAATGTTTTCACTTTTTTACGAGTATAATTTAATCACTCCGTTTGTTTCGAAATAAAGTGTAGTTTAAGGTTAATATACACGAATTAATAATCTTTTTAAATAGTCTCAATTTTAGTAAAAATTAAATATACTTTATCAAAATACCTTTTATTAAATATTTTATTTTTGTTGTGGTTAAAATTTTAGTACGGACAACATAAGCACAATTGAATAATCACATTTAAAATGAAATAAGAAAAAATTACTAAAACTAGGGAAGCAAATATACGGTGATACTTTCTTCATTCATAAATAATTGGTACAGTCAAATTAGCATACAGTTTTAATAAAAAATTAAAAAATATAATTTTAAAATTTGAATGAAATATAAATACTAATATTAAGCTTAATAAGTTCTTGACTTTTTTTTTATATTTATTGATTATACGTAAGTTAAAATTAGTAATAAATTGTATTTTATATTAAATTATTATAAAAAAAAGAAAATGTACTAAATATTTTTTTACCTCCAAAAAAATGATTGGACTTGTTTGTTTGTATAATATAAATTTTTATTTTTTAATTGTTTTATTTAAAATTAGAAAATGTTTGTTCGTTCAGTTTTTAATTAAACTTATTTATTATTTTGGTTTGATTAGGATGTAAATTTTGAGTTATATTTATCCATTTTTTTATACATAAATAATAAACTTATTTATTTAAAGTTATAACCAAAGGAAACGTTGGCGTGGAAAGTGAATCTCGATAAGTAAATTGTTACTACGTGGAGAACAAAACCAGATGCACATAACTCGAGACTGTTAAGGAAGATTATAATAATTATCCTTAATAAATTAAGCTAATAATATTCAAAGGAAGAGTATTTATACAACAAATACATTCATCAACATAGGCACAAATATACTGACCATTCACTAATAAGATCGGACTCGATTTTAGGTTATTTGTTTCCAAACAAGTGAAACTGTAGAATTAAATAGCACTTGTTAAACAAACGAATCCAACACGAACAAGCTCTTACTTGACTTGTTAAAATAAATTCGTTTGATTAAGTCTAATATATGGATATATAAATTTTTTTATATTAAAAGCATAAGTTTAATAGTTATATATACAGTACATACAGCTCATTGAGTATCTTATATTATGATTGACTACACATTTTGCTTACCATCACAAACTAGTAAAAATTGGGAATTAGGAGGCCATTGATAAGAGCATTCCCACCATTCTTCATAAAACAAGTTTTTTTTTATTTATCAAATGAGAAATCAAATGACAAAACATCTCACAATAGTAGATTTTTCAATTAAAAAAGAATACTATTTGTAATTTTTCTATTAAAATATTAAAATAATTAACCAACACTATAAACCCTAGTAAACATTAATAAAATTATATTTTTATATTATATGTTGTAATATGTAAGCAAGTTTTACAAGGAGAATGATATTGGTAATTAATAAAATGTAAATTTCTAATAAAAGAAATGAATTTATAAAAAGTAAAATATAGGAATTAAAATTATAAATAAACGATCTAAAAGTTTGAGTCCCTGTGGTTTCCTTTGACCTAGTTGTGGAATTTCGATGTTTTTTAAAATCCGTTTTTCAATGATATTTTTAAAAGCTATTCTAAAAACAGATATAATCATAATATTTGTGATAAATAAATTTTAAAAATTAATTTGATTAGTAGTGTATTGTTTGGTAAAGATATGTTGTTTTTTGTAAAAAAACAAATACATATATATAATATAATAAATATAATTGATGTCATATTATAATCATTCATGAAATAAAAAATAAAAACATTTTTTTAAAGCATAATAATGTTATTTCTAAACTCACTTTAAAAACTATTCCCAATCCTCTACCCCTTCTTGGTGTTCCTCCCATGTCTCTTAGCATTTTTTTTTTATCTAAAACTTTAAATAAATTAATTTACGACATATAAAATAACTTGTAATACTATTAGACATATTCTAAATATAAAAATATAATAATTTAATATGGTATTATATAATTTTTGTATTTTTTAATTTTCAATTTCGCTTAGTATTAAAATAATAAGAATTGAAAATTATATTATTTTGTATCATAAAATTTATTATTAATATATTAATTTATTTAATATTTTAGATTAAAAAAAAGGAGGGGCCGTATAGAAAGCAGAGTATACCAAAAATCCCATGCGTCCCCTTGCCGTCGTCACCAACACTCTCTCTCTCTCTCTCCCTCTCCCTCTCTCTCGGCTCAAGAAATCAAAACACTGTTCAGCTCATCGCCCTTTTTTGGAAGTTTTGGTTACTTGTACCAGTAATTAGATCTAATCGTAGTTAATTTTTCCCTTATATTTTTTTGTGTATATTAGTATCTAAATATTTATGTGCTTTTCCTCTGCAATCAGATACTTACAGCTAAGAGAGGTCTTTTTATACTTTGGGTTTGTTTGTTTGCACCTTTTTACGCTGTGTTTTATCAGTAATTAGATCTAAGTGTTCTCAAGTTCTTCCTCTGAAAGTTTTGTATTTTAGTATCTAAAGGTTTATGTGCTTTTCCTATACAATCAGGTGTAATTCTTTGGGTGTTAATTGACATAACCAAGATTATGTGTTTTTCTATTTTGGGCTTGTTTGGATTGCAGCTTTTAAGCTCGAGTTTTTTCTGTTTTTTGGTTAAAAGTTGATTGCATTTGGCTGCCAAGCTTTTTTTGTTGTTTTGACGTACTTAAACAGTAATAATAAGCTCTCTTTTTTAATTAAAATTTATTACCAATCAAACTCTTTGATATTTACAAGTAATTGAAAATACTAAAGAAAATCCTTTTGGAAGGAAAAAGCATATTGTCTTTCTTTCCAAATCTCACAAGTGTGGGCAGTGAAAAAAGGATATAGAAATAAAGGTTAGAAAGAAAAAAGGTGAAGTTATATTTGACAGGAAGGGGTGGAAATTTGTATTTCCTTTTCTTCCTTTCCAAACGGAAGGCGAAACTCGAAAGGAGGGACAATTTATTTCTATTGAATGAATGAAACAAAAGTATTTGAAGACGAATGAACGCATGCTAGTGAATTTTTTTGTTTTGGTATTGTGTTATGTGAAGAAGGATGGAAGACAAAAGCATACTTGCAAAGTTGTGATTATGATCTTGTTTTATACCTTTTCAGGTATGGTAGTTGCCTGTTTATTTGTCCAGTTGTGCGCAAAATACGGTTTGGCTATTAAACATACTGGTATAATTTTCATGCGTCTTGGACAAATTATTAAATGATTGAAAGCTTTATACTTGGCATTTTGCTTTATTGTTTCTCATTAAAGTATGAAAGTATGAAACGAGTTCAGTTTTTGTAAGCATTTTTTGAAAGTATGTTTTCCCGTTTCAATAAAGGAACCTGTTCTTTTGAGATCATCTGCAGTTCATTTACTTGCTTGAACACCTGAACAATCACTCAGCTAGACCTGATGCTTCGTCTGTTGTTGTCTTTTATTTTTGCCAGCACTCGTTGATTTTTCTTTTTTCCCTTGTGTGTGAACAGATTTGTTGGTAGATTGTGGTCCTCCGTCACAAGATCTTTGTTGACTTTTCCCCAATCCGTGTGACATCCGTTTTTCAGGAGTTCTTTTGTATAGCTTTCTGGATTGAGGTAGTCTATATTGTCTCTTCGTAGACAGAGAACTAAGAAAGCTCAAAAACATACGTTCAGTTATGCAAACTGTTTCCCTTATTCATCCGAATTCTTACTTCTCTGCCAGGTCCTTCTCTTTCTCTGTGAGAATGTCTGTTTGTATGCTCAAATATCTTTTTTTTTGTTTTAATAACTGACGTTCGTTAGTTTAAACATGCTTTTAACAAATTGTAGGAGATGGCCTATCAAGCATGGGAGCTTGATGAGAACAAAATATCTGATATCTACTCAAAATATCGGAAAAGTTGAGTTCACTAGAAGAAATCTGGCTTGCAAGTTTTTGAAAACCAAACTGCATGTGCTTCCTAATACCGAAGATGGACATCCTCGCCTCTCTACTCCGGATGAAACTGCACATACAAAAGCAAACAAATATGATGAAGAAGAACATATATTGCTGAGCAAATGGTCACCTCCTCGGTTCCTATGGAGGGGATTATCTGTTCTAGTTTTGGCGGGCCAAGTAGTTGTTCGGGTTTTGAAGGGCAAAGTCCACTGGAGAAATACTCTTCAGCAGCTAGAGAGAGTTGGCCCAAAGTCACTCGGTGTATGTTTATTAACCTCAGCTTTCGTTGGAATGGCCTTCACAATACAATTTGTTAGAGAGTTCACTAGATTAGGACTAAACAGATCCGTTGGTGGGGTTTTAGCTTTAGCTTTTTCCAGAGAGCTAAGCCCTGTGGTCACATCAGTAGTTGTTGCTGGTCGTATTGGGAGTGCATTTGCTGCAGAGTTGGGGACAATGCAAGTCTCTGAGCAGACCGATACACTAAGAGTACTTGGCTCAAACCCAGTTGATTATCTGGTCACACCTAGGGTTATTGCCTCGTCTGTTGCTTTACCTTTTTTGACCTTAATGTGTTTCACTGTGAGCATGGCTTCTAGTGCTCTTCTAGCTGAAGGGGTTTATGGGGTTAGCATCAATATTATTATGGATTCCGCTCACAGGGCTCTCAGGTCATGGGACATAATTAGTGCAATGATAAAGTCACAAGTTTTTGGTACGATTATATCGGTAGTGAGTTGTGCGTGGGGAGTCACCACTTTCGGAGGCGCTAAAGGCGTTGGGGAATCAACTACATCGGCTGTGGTTCTCTCTCTTGTTGGTATTTTTATCGCTGATTTTGCTCTTTCGTGTTGTTTCTTTCAAGGAGCTGGAGATTCGCTGAAGAATTGTGTGTGATTTTGACAAACCTTGTTCTAATTTGTGGATTTCTATATTGGAAAGTTCCCTCGTTAAGTTGTTCTATCATATAGTTGGACAACTGGCAGAGAAACCATTTGTGGAATAAAGTTCATGTTGTGAGCAACTCTCTTTCAGTAATTTTTTGTTTGCCGCCCTCTTGTTCACTTCTCACTTCTTGTGTATGAATTTGTAGTTGTATGTACTTTTGGGAATTAAGTTTGTTAACCATGTTGGGACCAAGGGTATAAGATGATTCAATGTGTCTTCTGGGGCAAAAGATATGATGGCAGTTTTCGGATTATATTTGTGAGACTTCTATTGGTAGATGAATATGACTGGCATTTATGCACTTTTGTTTTTTCACTATGCCCACTTGAATACACACACAAACACACCTACACATCTCTTATATATCTAGTCTCTACTAAAAGTACTGGCATGTTTTATATATTTTTATTCCAAATTTACCGTTTTATTATTCTTTATTCCTATTTAAATTCTTATTAAAATTGAAGAATTCCTAAGCCCTGCTCACGACCATCATGCGCCACAAACAAAAAAAAGAATTGCGAACAGCACATCCTCTCCACCGGACCCGATCACAGTCCTGAGGCTCGCAACCCTATCCCTATTCGGCGCCCTCCACAGGCCTCAGGTAGCCCATTGCCTCTCTCTCTCGCTCTCTCTATTGTTGAAAGTTGTAAGTGTCTCTCTCTCTTTCTATTGTAAAAACTTATAAAGTCTTGTTTGAGTTTGATTTCTTCTCCATAAACTTGAATACTTGGTCTTGTATCAACTTATTTTCATAAATTCCTGGACAAGATGATAAAATCATCTTTTGTATCGTTATTTGGATTTCATATGTATTTGTATGTATGTAGCTGTGGTGATTTTTCTAATCAGAGGATATATTTGATTGGTTAAATTATGCGTTTATGAATTTCATGTAAGTACGAAGGCTGTCGACTGATAGGCCTTCTAAAGAAGTAATTTACTTTATTATACTAAATTTTTCTAAAAAAATTAGAACCACAAAAAGGCGTCAATATTCACTTGAATAAGTCAAGCTTTTTTTTCATATATTTGATTAATTAGCTGTAACAAATATTTTTAGTTTCCAAGTGAATGGGATTGAATCAGTATGGTTCGGAGCAAAACTTTGGAATGGTTGAATTTTTGATGAATATGGTTATTTGTTTAATTTGTGTCGATACATATATATAAAAAACTTGATTTTTTAGTGTGCTTCTCAATCTGAAAAACATTGATCTGCATATGGTAAAAGATTTTAAATATATTTAAATCGACTTTTGTTTTGGGGAAGCATTTTAATCAGATCGTTGGCATCTTTTTCTTTCCTTTCTGTAATATCCTTCAGATTTGCTAACGAATCAGCACAATCTTACTTCGTAGTTTGTACATATATTTCAATTTAGAAATGAGCCTTTTGTTTGTTGGTTCACCTCTTTGTTGCACCTTGTGAAAATATAACTGGATAAGGTATGGAACTCCGAGATATTCTTACTGCTTCAAATGGAAATAAGATTACGTACGTAGTCTTATAACATGTGTTCGCTTTGTTTGAGACATTATCAACGACTGTAGGTAGTCGTGTAACATGTGTTCATTTTGTTCAAGACATGGTTAATGATTGTCTGTGTTTAATTCACTTTGGATGTGCAAAGTTGTCATACTATATTTTCGTGTAGACCTCTGCTCGGATTATACCATCATTCCTCTTTTATTCTGTTACTAATATGAAGTAAAACTATTCACTTTGCAACCGAACCAAAAAAAAAGGCGCTGAACCTAGCCCTTGCGCACACAGCCCTAGCCCTTGCTTAGCTCTCATCGCCACCACAGATTATAGGGTTGTGAAAATGTGTGAAATAGGGGGCTAATATGTGATGACATTGTGTTATGGTGATGAAATAAATAGAAAGGGCACAATGTGTTTAAATGCCTTGTGAAATTGGGGTTATTGGTTGATGACATAATGGATGTCATTGTCAATGTGATGTACTTTTGAGTCTAGTGAATTGCCAATTGATCTTTTACAACTAGTAGACGAGGAAGTTTGGAAAAAAGAAAAAACTTTGATAAGGTATTCAATCTTAAATCCCATATCTCCGATAAACAGAGTGAGATTAAACTCTCATTTCCTTTCCCTTCTCACCGCTTTCGTGGTTTTTTTTCATCTAATTGTTCTGTGAATCAGCTCATTATTTCAAATCTCCTTTCTGATATGCATAGGTATTTTTCACTGGATTTGGTATGGTTTTTTTTTTCTTCCAAAATTGATACTGCTACATGTGCACTTAAATGGTTTGTGCCTAAAAATATGCATTTAGATTAATATGCACTAAGTACTTTTTTACTGGCTTTGGTATATCAAGCACAAGCATTTCGGTATTTCTTTTATTGGTCAAATTTTTATGATCCCTCAAAACCATTCGTTTACTTATTATATGAGTTAACAATAGGCAGAATACTATTCACCAGAATTTGTGTGGGTAGATTAATAGTTGTCACTACATTTAGATTTTTCTTGACATTCGTCAAGAGATGAACTTGATTTTGCCAGAAATTCTTGATCCACAAATCATGCATGATTTTGGCACCCTATGCCAGAGAATTTGATTACGAGTTAACAATTCTTCATTGTCCAAATTGCAATTTATGTATGGTAGTAGTAAAGAGTTACCTCAGAGGTGTTTTGAGTTTTTCTATTTTGATTTCGAGCTGACAAGAATATAGCTGATGCCAAGCATGTGAGAGACTTTTAATCAGTTATAGAGAAATTCAAATGGTTCATCGACCACGTGTGCTACTTTTGTAGCCAAAGAAGAAGTGTGTATCTTAATTTTAAGTATTATATGTATGCACGTTTGAGAGTTGAGATCATGTACCCTGTGTAGTTGCAGTAGCTATGGCAATGAGTGCAGGAAGAAGAGCTGTCAAAGAATCCAAACATTTTTCTCTTCTTATGCAATTCTAAAGGCGGGTTAGCTTTTGCCTTGGCTTAAGAAACCTTGGTCTTGACTCTGTTGTTGTTTCACTAAATATGCCGAAACTATTGTGATGATTAGTTAGAATGTGGTTCCTCTTCAGGTATAATATTCTAGTGACTACATTTGTAATCAATAGTTACAAATCTCTCTTGACTATACTAGGAATTAATGTCTTGTTATTGTCAGTTTTACTAGTTTAAGAACTTAAAAAGGGGATTTTAAAATTTTTGTAAATTTATTGGTGGAGCTATGTGTTAATTACATATGGGAAGTACTCCCCTCAGAGAATGAGAGAGTTTTCAGCCACACTATAAATGAAGAAAAAGAACAAGGGATTAAGAAAATTCAATTCAAATTGGAAAGATGAGATATTTTCAAGGACTTGGTCATGCTTGTTCATGAACAAGGAGTTGTTATTGGTTGGATTTTCTCTGTTTCTTTTTTCTTTTCTTTCTTTCTTTTTTTTTTTGGATTTATGGTATAAAGTTTCATTTTTGTTCTTGCTAAGAAACTTCCTCTCATTATTTAAACTCTTAATCTTGTATGCCTTTCAGAAATAAGCCTAAAGATTAAGAGCTATCATGCTAGAACCATAGAAGCTATACTTCTCAATTGGCCAAGGCAACAAAAGCCCACAGATCTAATTCAACCATTGTAATTTTTTGTTCTCTAACTTCTATAATCTATCTAGCACTATTCTAAGCGTACCATATCCATATGTTTCATACAATTTCACTTCCAAAAATTGCTCTTATTTTGTTTTTTCTGAATCTCAATTGTGTAAGATAATCTGAGTAAGGAGCCATCTTAATCCGTTAAAAAATACCACAACTCACCATACTTTCATTCACTTTCTTGAATAATAAAAAATCTTGGGTTTTCACATCTTTCCTCTGTAGAGTACAATAGGAGGATGACGGGTAAGGCGAAGCTGAAGATGTACACGACGAAGGAGATAGCGGCAAAGATGGTTGCTTGGCTGAAAAAGAAATCTTCACTCAATGAGCTTAGAAGTTTGAGGCTACTAATTTTTGGAATGGCATTAGATTTTAGTTTGAGAAACTCGTTTAAACAAAAAATGGACATGAGATGAATTATTAAATAGCAGTTTGTGAGTATTGAGGCTGGTGAATTCGTCATGCAAACAAACTTAAGCCAATCGTCTCTTGTACAACAAGATAAGAACACTTGTTGGTGTTGGTTAAGTTGGTAATTTTTACTTTATTTTAAAAAATAAAATAAAAGTGCACAAATAAGCATTTTATCGACCTTCGTGCCATAGTAGAAACTGAAATTTGTTGTTAGGCCGATGCTTGGCTTTCCAAGTTCATTGTCTTGTTTGGGACTTCAATTGATACTTCAGTGCCTTCATATGTTGTTAATATATGCTAGAAGAATCACACTCGCATTGCACCATGTCTTTCTTGATATATTAGTAATTTGGCTATTTTTCTTACTTTATCAATGGAATAACGGTTGGTTTGTTTATTATATTTTAGCTTGTAACTTTTATCGCTGTTATAATAAAAATATAATGATCATCTCTATCATTTTATTATTACTGCTACAAGATTCTTTTGAGCACTTCAAAATAATAGATATATAGGCAAGGTACTTAAAATATATAATCATATTTTACTATAATAAATTTAAAGAAACTAAAAAATTATGTGTAGCAAACTCTTTGTTGACCTAGATGGTTGTCACGGTGTCAATTCCCAAATTTTACAGATTTTTGTGATAAATTTTTGGCAGTCTCATCTCCTTAATTAATATTTATTTTTCTATGTACGTTCTTAAAATACAAGTTTACAAATAAAAATCATTTTTTATTTTAGGATATTAAAAAAAATCCATAAAATAATTTTATACTTGAACGTAAAAAAATATAATATAACACAGAGATAGGTTGCTCGTCTTTATTTAAAAAAGGTTTTTTACTTCAAATTATAAATTTGATGTTGATTTATGATATTTTGTTAAGGGAGTAAAGTATTTAATACCTTAATAGCTTTTAATTTAACAAATTACTTGTTTATTCTTTTTCTGTTTTTAAATAGGTTAAAAATTAATGTAATTTTATTACTCATGAAGGGCATTTTTGGAATAAAAAAAAGAGAAATTTTTTTATGGGCTTCACACTTTTATAATAGAATTAGATTCATAGAGAGTATGTTAGATAATCTGATGCAGAATTTAATAAATAGAAATTATGTAAAATGAAGATAGAGTCATTTGATTCTATATTTTTAAGAATTTGTTAAGATAATATGATGCAAATGCTCTAATAACAATATTGTGTAAGTAAAATCATAGTAGTCATATTGAACAATGGAAGCGGACCCCATACGGGAAATGAGAAACAAAAAACTTAGCCTTAGAAATAGGGGAAACAGGAACCGAGCACATTATAAATAACGAACAATAATATATCTCTTGAAAAACTATCAAGGTATAGTTGAAAATATGTACATATATTATTACAAAGATTGTAATACATTTAAGATAAACTACTATTAGTAATATTAGACATTTTTTTTTGGAAATTAAATTAGTAATATTAGACATGCTATTACTATTTTGTAAAAATAGATTAAACATGATTTTTTTTTTATTATTTTATGAGTTTCATTGCAGTAATACAACTTTTTGCAAGCAAATTTTGCTACGAATATGAGAAACAAAGAGTTCTGTATCGGAAATGCACCGAGTAAAACATATAAAATGACAATTAGAAATGTCAATTGAATTGGATATGACATATCAATTCAAACCAAATCTAAACCAAATGTATTTGTGTCTGATTAGGACTTGATTAAAAATAAATTTGGTTTAAATTTGGATTCAATCTTAAATCTAATAATTGGGTTTTGAATTGGATTGAATTGTTTTGGCACAATACATAATATGTAATAGCTTAGTATGCTTTTCTCTCTCCTTAAAATTACTAACTTATGTTGCATAAAAAAGATAAATGGGTTGAGTTGGTTTATTTAATGGTTTTACTTATTTTGGTTTAGTTTGGGTTTAGATTGGGTTGTAGATATTTTAGATTTGGTTTGGTTTTGTTTGAGTTGAACGTTATTTTGGTGTGAATTTGGATTGGGTTGCTTACTTTTTAGTTTGATTCGGTTTGTATTAAACAAATTGTCATCCACAGGCCCTCAACAGATAAAGTGATGAACCATGTAACAATATTATTGTACTGGTTAACTTATTTTTTCTGTAATCCTTCGTATTTACAAACGAATAAGCACAATCTCACTTCGTAGTTTGAACATCTATTTTATTATTAGTTTAGAAATGAGCCTTTTGTTTATACGTTGACCTCTTTGTTGCATTTTGTGAAAATACGATAAGTGGACCAGCTATTGGGCCCCAAGATAGGTATTTATTGGGCCCCAAGATAGGTATTTTTACTATTGGAAAATGTATGATTTTCATTTGATTTTTATGAGATTGGAGCCCATGAAAGCTACTAATTTTGAATCATTTTTATATGGAATATACATAATATTTTTTACCCGTTCTTGGGTGGGTTTTAAAATATGATAAGTGGACCAACTATAAATTCTAAGGTTCCGATCCCAATTCTTAAAAGAATTAGGATAGGAC
>MKEJ01035112.1:0-10189 GCA_001753735.1 Embelia ribes
ATGACTAAGGATTCCCAATATATAACAACACATGTTACAATTTAATTAACAAATAGCTTATGGTTAATTTCATATCTGTATTATCAACTTTTATACAAATAACTTTTAACATTTTATTGAGTTGGTTGTTGAACACTTGAAGTAATTATGATCGAGAATCGAAAGAATATTGCATTTTGGGGTTGAGTGGCTTTGGGATTTCAGAATATTGAGGTAGTGACATAATGAAGGTCTGGATGAATCCCTGGGTTTTTCATTTTTGACTTTGTTGAGTTTATATTCTCCCAACTAACTACTTTTTGTAACTCCATGTAGATCATTAGTTGTCTTCTCTTTCAGCCTGACCTCCACGTAGTTTTTGTTGTAATGAACGGGAAGAACTTTGCAAATGTAAGGGTTGTCTTCAAATTCCTATAGCGCTTGATCGTGGGGGTCTAGAATAGGGCCCCGATTTTGTGGAAATTTGTCTTCAGAATTGGTTTTCCCTTACGTAGGGGATCTTGGCTTGACTCGCGGGAGACCTGAGGAGTAGGTCTATATCAGTTTCTATGTTGTCCAAGCCAGTTTGTCGGCTTTCTAGTGCTTTGCAGAAGTTAATTTTATGGAGCATAATGAGGTTTTCTTTGAGGAAGAACCATAATATCGAGGAGATAAGCACGTATTACTCATGGTCATAAGAAATACATGCTATTTGGGTTATTGGACGGGAATAGGAGCAAAAGATTTTTCCACATTATGGCCTTCTCTTAGTTTAGGATCTACTTGTATGCGTTGCAAGACTAATGAAAATGAGACTTATTTGGTGTACATCCATTTCTAGGTTATTATGTTAAACTAATGAATGTAATAACAGTAATGGGACGCGATCAGTTTTTTGTAGGGGATAAGTTTGAACTGGAGAAACCTTTTGCATATAAAGGGGAGACTTGGTGGTTATGTTTTAACGTTTTGATGCTGAATAGTTTCAGAGATGCAGAATCATATATATGTGTATATATGAACAACCAGTGCACAAGGCTCCCACATTGTGGGGTCTAGGAGGGTCTGAACCATATTCTTTTTTTAATTCTTTTGCGAAAGTTTTATCAGGTTCGCATTATATCATTGGCAAACGATGTTTACCCAAATATCACTTCAAATGTATGCTATGTTTGTACATTTCCATTCCGTGCACAAAGGTGTGTTTGAAACTTGAAAGTAAGCTCTTGACACTGTTGTAGTATGCCATGTTAATCCATTTCCTTTCCAAGCACAAAGTAATGGTTGAAAGTAGGCTCTTGACCCTGCATAGGTTACAGGATCTTCACATTTTTTCTTAGCTGAGTTAAAGTTCATGACTATATCCAATGTTTAACTCTTATGATAGTATACAAGCATGGTTCTCTGAGATATCTAGTTTTTTCTGGCTTTGTATGCATAGCTGAATATTTGTTTCTTTCATGTCAGATAGTGGTTCATTTGGTTATGAGATGGGTTGGTGGAAAGAGGAGCATTTTAATGCATCAGATGCCAATGAAGATGGTTTCCTGAATTTAACAGAGTTCAATGAGTAAGCCTGCTCATTTAGCTTGTTGTTCCATTTCGGTTTCGTTATATTTATTTCTTGGTTTAAGATGCTGGTTTTCTCCTTTCCTGATGAATGACAGTTTTATGCATCCGGCAGACAGCAAGAACCCGAAGCTACTTCAGTGGTTGTGCCAGGAGGAGATTAGGTACTGTAATGCCATATTTATTTTGCTAAGCATTTACAATTATGTTTTCCTGTTTTCCAGTTGTTTGGGCTCTTCTAAGCCCAAGTACAGTTTACTGGATTCCATTTTCTAACCCTTCTAACCTTGTGGTCTGCTAAATTCTTTTTCTCGTCATTATATGACATCTATATATATGATTCAAAAAGTGCATTGCACGATGACTGATGCGGCACAAATTAAAGAAAAGCAATGGAAGAGAAGGGGGAGAGAAACTCAGAAAACACACTCGATTTTTTTTTCATCCAAACCTTTCCAATAATACCAACAAGCGTGGTGTTTAAAGGAAAATCCTAACAAGTAAATAAGGAAACAATACCATAACATATAATCAATCCCTCAAATAAAATTAGCTAAAATTAAAAGAAATAAATAAAAATAATAAATCATGAGAAGAATTGGGGGAAGAAATAGAAGAAATTAGGGGAGAAAACTTGAAAACACAACCAAATTTTATTCACCATCAAAGCTGTCCCATAATACCAACAATCCTGGTATTTAAAGGAAAACCCTAGCAAGTAGATAAGGACATAATACCAAAAAAAAAAATCTAATTAAATAAAAAAACTCAAATCAAATCTTACAAATAAAAATTAACCAAAATTAAAAGAAATGAATAAAAATAAAGACGACCTAATCAGAAGAGCTATAAATGATAACTTCAAATAGCTTCTGACAAATGTCACAAAACCTCACAAACACACTCATCACTTTCAAGATCATCCCTCACCGTGGGAGTGAGGGGGATACCAAAACCATTCTTAGAACATTCTATTTATATTGTGCTTGTAGAACTTTACAAAGTTGTCATGTTTGAATTTTCCTTCAAAAAGTAGCCTGTGATGGCTGCAAAAGGAATGGCAAAGCTCATGTCAAAAGCAACCAAAACAATGATCAAGCATTTCATTTCCAATTTTCAACCTGAACCAACCACGTGGAATTTTCCATCCAATTTGCATATTTCATATGTCCACATTGGGTTTGACATTTCAACCCATTCAGATAGGTTTGTTTTCTAACATGTTAAAATTTTTGTGCTTCTAACAATACTACTCTAGTTCTGCCATTTACAGATTGATGTTTTCATTTGAGCTTCTATACTTATAATTCGAAAAATATTATATTTTTGAAGTCAGGAAATTTGCTTTAGCTTAAACGTGTTGATCATTGTTGTTTGTCATGCTCCTTCATCATATTGGCGGGGAGCTCTAAGAAATTGTACCGAGGAAGAGGTTACTCATCGACCAATAATGCGTAATGCTAACATTTTGTTGTTTTCTAATTTCCACACAGAAAGGCAGTATGGTTCATCTATTATTCCTTGTGCATTTAGGTTCATCCACTTAACAACATGACTCACCATTTACAAAATGCAATGTCTTTTCATGGATCCTTGTTGTCAGCACTGGAGATCTTTTCTTTTATGTTATGGTTTGTGCATCTATATCTACCTGATTTATTCAACTTCCATGCAGGAATTACAACCATGCTAAGGGCTCAAACTAGCCATCCTTTGGACCCATTATCAGCAGCTGAAATTGCTGTGGCTGTTGGCACTGTGAGGGCAGCTGGAGCTACCCCTGAGGTTCAATTATAATATGTTACTCTTTTTCTTTAATTTGAATAAGAACCATCAGAATTCTTATGTCGTTAGAGATTAATCTGTTTTCCAACTTTCAGGTCAGAGATAGCATGCGATTCGTTGAAGTGGTTCTGCTGGAACCAGAGAAGCAAGTGGTTGCACTTGCAGATGCATACTTCTTTCCTCCTTTTCAGCCGTCATTGCTTCCCAGAACTAAAGGTGGGCCAGTTATTCCTAGTAAGCTCCCTCCAAGGCGGGCTAGACTTGTTGTTTACAACAAAAAATCAAATGAGACAAGCTTATGGATTGTTGAACTTAGTGAAGTACATGCAACAACTCGAGGTGGACATCACAGGGGCAAAGTGATTTCAAAGCAAGTTATTCAAGATGTTCAGCCTCCTATGGTAGGCTTGTCTTCCTATGAAGATCTTTTTGTTTATTAGACACTTAAGTAGATACCGTGAAATTTGGATGCTTTATGAGAAAGTTGGTGGCCTAATGTTCAGTCTTCTTTAATCCAAAGCATTCTGTTTATGTAGGAATTGGTAGTTTAGTATTGAGCCTTCTTAAGATTCGTTCCTGCTAGATTTTTTAACATTAGGATGTGACAGTGGTGGAAATTATATCTATATTAAATCTATGAGGGTGACCCCAATGCCTTTGTCTAACAAATTAAACTGTTATTATGTATGGCCCAGTGTATAACAAATTAAACCGCTATATTTTGTCATGTAGTTGAAATTGCCAGTAAACAAGATTCCTGTCTCCTTCTTTTCATTCTTCCTTTTATATAACAGGATGCTGTTGAATATGCTGAATGTGAAGCCGTCGTTAAAGATCATCTTCCCTTTCAAGAGGCAATGAGAAAGAGAGGCATTGATGATATGGATCTTGTGATGGTTGATACTTGGTGAGTAACGCTTGTGTTGCAATGCTTCAACTGCATTATCATTTACAATGTTAAAGGTTGGCTTGCACTTTCTTTAGGTGTGTTGGTTATCATAGTGAGGCTGATGCTCCTAGCCGTAGGCTTGCGAAACCTCTTATATTCTGTAGAACTGAAAGTGACTGTCCCATGGAAAATGGTTATGCACGCCCGGTAGAAGGCATTCATGTATTAGTTGATATGCAAAACATGGTGGTGATTGAGTTTGAAGATCGCAAGTTAGTCCCTTTACCCCCAGCTGATCCATTGAGAAACTACACTCCTGGGGAAACAAGAGGCGGAGTTGATAGAAGTGATGTAAAACCTCTAAATATTATTCAGCCAGAAGGCCCAAGCTTCCGTGTTAATGGTAACTACGTGGAGTGGCAGAAGGTAGAAATTGTTTTATGCAAGTAATCTGTTAGTTTATCAACTATTTAATTATTGTGCTTACTTGAATTTGCTTGTTCATGCTTGTTTGCAGTGGAATTTTCGTATCGGCTTCACTCCTAGGGAGGGTTTAGTTATACATTCTGTTGCATATGTTGATGGAAGTCGTGGTCGAAGACCTGTGGCCCACAGATTGAGTTTCGTAGAGATGGTTGTGCCATACGGAGATCCAAATGATCCTCATTATAGGAAAAATGCATTTGATGCAGGAGAAGATGGCCTAGGGAAAAATGCTCACTCTCTAAAGAAAGTATGATATCTTTTTACCATTCAGCAAGCTGATTGTTAGTAGTTCCTTGTTTTGTGATCTGGTTCAAATCTGAAGCCTTTAATTTGTTTCTAAATTTGAAATTGGTACAGGGATGCGACTGTTTAGGATACATCAAGTACTTTGATGCTCATTTCACAAATTTTATTGGAGGTGTTGAAACTACGGAAAATTGTGTGTGCTTGCACGAAGAGGATCATGGGGTCCTCTGGAAGCACCAGGACTGGAGAACTGGCTTGGCTGAGGTTCGAAGGTCTAGGAGGCTATCAGCTTCTTTTATTTGTACTGTGGCAAATTATGAATATGGATTCTACTGGCACTTTTATCAGGTGAGTTTACAAGTATAGGTCAAAGCATAATTTTCTAGAACCAATTTCTTAGTTGGGTGTGTTTTCATGTTAGGTGGTTGATAACTAATCTAGCTTAATCAGTACACTGATCACTATTTTTTAATCCTTGATGTTTTGACACTCTATTATGCTTCTTTTCAAAATGTCAACTTGATTAGAAGGTTGCATTTATTCCACTAGATAAAATTCACTCTTTTGCTCATAAACTATAATTACCAGATTCTACTTGTAATTTCGTGGTGTCTATTTCGGATGGATTCGAAGATATAATTTAGGTATTCTTTTTGTTAAAAGAATTTATAGTTATGTTGTTCATATCCTGATATTGGTAGCCGGGGTTGCTATCAAGTTTCGCGTAACAACAGATAAGGAAGTTGTTTGTAATTATAATGTTGCTGGATTCATTTGGTTATTAGTCAGTTAGGTTGGGCACTGCATGTGTTTGTCTGCAATCATAGTTGAGCAGTAACTTGGTTTGTGGTTCCATCGGCCATCAGTTGAATCACCGCATCCATGGATCCCTAATCTTACTGAAGACAATATTTGATTTTGTCTGACATTTAATTTTTCACTCTCTGCTGGGTGGTTGTTCTATTGACTTCATCCATCTGCCTCTTATGCAAGTCTTTCATGTTCCTAATGTAGTCATGGTTGCAGGATGGGAAAATTGAAGCCGAAGTTAAACTTACTGGTGTTCTGAGCTTAGGAGCTCTGCAGTCTGGAGAAGTTCGAAAATATGGTACAACAATTGCCCCAGGGTTGTATGCACCCGTTCATCAGCACTTCTTTGTAGCTCGAATGGATATGGCTGTTGATTGTAAGCCGGGGGAAGCATACAATCAGGTATTTATTGTAGTCTGTTCATGAATAAACCTCCATTCTGATCAGTCTATATAGCCTCAAGGGCTAATGGTTTTGGTTTTAATAGTGACAGCTCTGTGGATCGACTTGTGAATATGTGATAATTTCATTTTTCATGGGGCATTTATTTTGTGGATAGCATTATATGTGGAACAGTGGAAGTAATTAATCTTGCTCTTCATTTTGATAGGTTACGGTTTCCACTGTGTTAGGTTCTTATGCCCATCTTATATTGTCTTTGGAATGTTCATTATGATCTCCTTCATGCATTAAACATGTGCAGCATATGCTCTACAGAAAATAGATGTTAGACAAAAGTGTTTGTTATTGACTCTCTGATTTAGATCAAGACAAGTGAAGATGAAACTGTTAATTGTAGCTTTAGGTTTGCTGTTTTACAGACTGCTAGTCGTCAATGATCATGTCTTTGATATTGAGGTAATGGCTTATCTGCCATGGGCTGGCAATTCCCCATTTATCTTTTAATCCAAGGGTGATTATCTTTCCTGGTTTATTTTTCTTATTGTTTCAACTATTCTAACAAGTGTCAAGCTTTGAAAAAGTACACTGTTCGGGATAAATTCTTTTTGACACTTTTACTTTCAAGTATAATTAACATAAAACAAAATAATGATTATGAGTTTGGTTTCTTGAAGGCACCTTCTTGAACTACTTACTAAGTCAGTACACTTAGCTTTTCTGTTTGATGTAGCCATCTTAGCCATCTTAGCACTGGACTATCCTTAGCGACTTATTGTTGTTACCATTAATGACCCTGCATATGCCAACAAATACTAAAGCCTTCTCATCTATGTGTATTATTATTATGATTAGACTTGTTTGGGGGTTACTGGCGTTTTTATCCTATGCTATTCTTTTTAGGTTGTCGAGGTGAATGCTAAAGTTGAAGAACCTGGGAAGGATAATATTCACAGTAACGCATTTTATGCCGAAGAGACTCTACTTAAATCTGAATTGCAAGCAATGCGCGATATCGATCCTTTGTCTGCTCGCCACTGGATTGTAAGATTCCTAGCACTGTAGTGGTTACTGCTAGAAATTATGAGGAGTTTGATAACTTGATCAAGGTGTTATAATTGTTTTTGAACTTGTGCTTGTGGTCTAGCTGATACTAAGAAAATGGGTTTTGCCTATTTTTGCTAATTGGTCTTTTGACATTGCTTGCTGCTATGTATTACAGGTTAGGAATACAAGAACTGTAAATAGGACTGGACAACTAACTGGGTACAAGTTAATGCCTGGCCTGAACTGCTTGCCATTGGCCAATCCTGAGGCTAAGTTCTTGAGAAGAGCTGCTTTCTTGAAGCATAACCTATGGGTCACACCATATTCTCGTAATGAGAACTTTCCGGGAGGAGAGTTTCCGAATCAGAATCCTCGTGTCGGCGAGGGCTTGGCAACTTGGGTTAAGCAGAATCGATCTCTTGAAGAAACTGATATCGTCCTCTGGTAACTTCTGCATATGATCACTCATGACTCAATATTTTTTTTGTTCTAGCAAAATCTATGATTCTGCAAGTAGTGTTCCTAGGATCAAAAGAGGTAATGCATCAAAGCTGGTTTCATTTTCTTAGTGATGCACGCTTTTGCTGATGCGACACTTGTCAATCTTATATCCTTATTGATATATCATGTGTGTCCATTTTGTTAGGTTTATAAAGAAAGTTTTGAAAACGTCTCTAGTGAAGGGTATTGGTGTAGAGACATCACGTTTACATTTTCTACTGGCATTTCATGTTGGTTTTTGGTGGAAAGACATCACATTTACATTGTCTACTGGTGTTACATGTTGGTTTCTCCAGGTTTATCAATGCAGGAAAATAAACTTAGAAAACCTATTCAAATGGTTATGTGTATACTAGTTTAGAAAGTGAGTCTTTCGGAAACACAAATTAGGACCTCTTCTCCACGAGTTTAGCACAGAAATGGGGAAAACATCATTTAGGATAAATTTGATAGAGTCATTTCTTTGAAAGCATAATTCTTGCTGAAACATAAAGTAGAAATGGAGTTATTGCACCAATTGACGACAGGACCCATATTGCACCTGAATGTGCGCACCTTGATTCACCTGGAAATTTTGAGTTCCACGTTAATTCAGTATTCTAGTTAGTACAACTAATTTATGTCAAAGCTCTCAACTCTGTCATATGTCAGAAATATCAGATGATTATGCTTTGGACTTCATTGTTATTTATGTCATTACCGTGTACTTATTATAGGTATGTGTTTGGAATCACGCACGTCCCGCGGTTGGAAGATTGGCCTGTAATGCCAGTGGAACACATTGGTTTTTTGCTTCAGGTATGATGTCAGAACTAGACTTGTTTGTCTTCCACAATTCAACTTGTTCATACCCCATTTAGTGGATAACAATATATCTTCCTTGTGGCGATTTTACATTTAGTTTGAAATTAAGGAATTGAAGATACCCAGGCATCATACTACTCCCTCCATTCCTTTTTAATTGTCACTTTAGAGCACATGAATTAAGAAAATCATTTATTGGCCTCAATTGTAGGGAATTTTATATTTTACTTTACTACCCTTCATTAAATATCAAAACATATTACTCTAATCAATTAATAGGAATAAAGTTGGAAAAAAATAATTATTAATTTATTAATTTTTAGATATAAACTTATGAAAAAAAATATTTAAGTGATAATTTAAAAGGAATGTATATGTAATTTCAGTTCCAAAGCATTTTCAGTACAATATTTAATTTTATTTAATTTTTAATTTCTAGGCCAAGAATTACTAGGCCCTAGCCAGTTTGTCGGCACCTAAGTTTATTTTGCACTAACTCCAAGGCCACCAATAGGAAGCTTGTGATGCACTAATGACTTTTTAATTAGGAATTAGCACTTACTAATTGCATGTTCCGAGTTTCTTGTTCTCTTTGTTAAATAATTTAAAATGTGAAGGACAAATAATGTGTGAGTAATTAAACTAAAAAAGTCTCCTACGTCTACCTAGGATTATGCACTACTAGTCATTTTTTTCACGTCCATCTATCTATTTATTTTTTAAAACTTAAAAGTAAATTAAACTTACCAATGATCATACATACATAAATTGATTTCCTGCTTAAGATTATCAAATTCAAAATAATTGTTCCCGTCATAATAATCACTACTTATATTTTGTGGTGTCGAAATAATTGCTCCTGTTAAAGTACATTCCTATTGTTGCTGCCCATAATTACAAATGTTTATAACGAGACAAATATAGTTTATTTGTCTAAAATTATGTATATGATCAAGTAATTCCATAATTTGTAGATGGAGGAAGGTTGCAACAATGTGTGACACTTTGTACCCCGATGTTTCGCCAAAATTTAGTTAATTATCTTGAGTAACTTAATTCATCAAGCTAACCCTACAGATGGAGTTTTTTTTTATATAAGTAGATGAAGGTTTTAAATATGACTTTGGAAAAGCTCATATTCTAGGCTAGTTAATGTTGATATCGGTGCCAAGTTATTATATTTTGTACTCTAAGCTTGTTTATTTATTAAAAATTGTTGACCACATGCGAAGACAGATTTTGTTAAAATTTGTGAATGAGTTTGATACGTCATATGAGAGGAATATAATCAATTTTTTCCTTTTGATGATCAAGGAATATAATCGTTTCTAGGAAAGAACAGTGCAATCTCGGTAATGTTGTTAATATAAACCTTACTTTTTTTCAATGAAATTACAAAATCATGGCATTTTGTGCTTGCTTTTTGCTACTATCAATGTAGCTTTGAAATTATAAGCGTGGACGCGTTGAATTATGCCATACTTTAACACCAATCTGAATTCTATTGTAATGTCACGTGTTTGCGCTTAAAAGATTGTTTATGAGTAAACAATACTAGTTGTCACGTTAGTATGAATCTAATACTTGCCGGATATGTTGGATTTCGAATTGCATAATAGCTCAATGAAGAGACCAAGAGGATTCCTTAATATTCGTCATTCGCTATAACTTAAA
>MKEJ01035117.1:0-10139 GCA_001753735.1 Embelia ribes
TAATGCATAAGCCCAAGTAGAGAGAAATGATAAAATACCTCGAACAATCGAAGGCTCAGCTACCTCTGGTGCCTGAGGCATGGCATAAGGACGAGTCTGGGAAGACTGACCCTACTGGAATCCCCCACGAGTAGTATTGCCTTGATAACCTCCACGAAATGCATTGATGCCCTGATGAGCAGACAACATAGGAGCAGTGTGAGATGGCCACAGAGCTACCCCCAAAAGTGAATACTGCTATTAGCCATAAGTGCCAACTAAATAATGTTATCATCTCTATAATAATATTATTTACATTCGCGAAAAATTTATACGAATTTCCAAGACATTACATGAACTTGTTTCCCTTTTACCCATTATATCTCCCATATTTATTAGGTACTCATCTTTTTCTTCGTTTACTTTTATGTTTATTAACACATATTTTTCTTCCTGTATTTTTTATTCATATTTAGATTCCACTATTTCAACTAACCATATACTTTTATCATCTGATTCAATTTCTTCTAAGAATACAAGTTCAAATTTCTATTCTATTTCATCTAAAAAATCATTATATTTGTTATTTTCTTTATTTTTTCGTTGAGAACATTCATTAGCATAATATCCTAACTCTTTACATAACCAATATTTACAACCCTTCTTTTTCTAAGGGCAATTTTTTCCCCCTTATCAAACGATTTATTATTAAAACGCCTTTTGAAATATCTTTTTTTTTTTTGGATTGTTTGTTTCGTATGTTCTTGATTTTCTAAATCTATATTTTTTTTATAAGGTTTATAAGAACTAAGTTTTTTCTTAGTAAAGGATTTATTTTCTTTTTCTGATAGTAACGTCCCAATTTTATTTGCGCATCATCAATTTTTCCACAATAATTATTTATACTTTTGGATGCTAACTTAGCTTCCTTTTGCATTTTATATTTTCTCATTCTTTTTGTATCTATTCTTTTGCGAGTGAGATTCTATTACCTACGGAGTCTGTATGGTTATTTATTCCGTCTCTCCAATTTTCATATGTTTCTTCAATTTATTCTCCTATTCTATAGAGGAATTTTTGGAAATGCTTAAGTATATTTTCAAAATTTCCTAATTTATAATATAGTTTCTCAAATCCGCAATTAAAATTATCTAGATAACATATATTGTAGAGTTCAAATTGTTATAATTGTTCTAATTTTATCATGTTTAATCAATGTCAGCATTGTTTTACTTGTTCTCGAAGTATGTCTCCATTTAATTTTGCTCATATACTATTCTCAATTTCTTTTATAACATCTTTTATAGTAGCTCGTTTCATATTGATTTTTTGGTTGCAAGAATTACTTAACCCGCCAATTGGCTACTATTCCTCCAAAGGTATTTACTACATAATTATAAATTTCTTCTTGCTTCCAATGATCCATTAGATTAGCTACATGGATCATGCTAGTTGCCCATTCATTTATGACTTCATAAATATCTGCAACACAATTTCGGTTTAATCTAATTCCAGAGTCATATATTGTTTTGTATTCAAATCTATAAGGCACATATTTTTTTTATTATTTTTATAACCTTGTATTTTATAATAGACCTTTTTACAATTATCATCATCATTTTTATTCCTCCATTTAGATAAATTTCTATTACTTTCATCTCTAGGAGTTTCTTCATGTTGAGCTCTACTGACTATAGATCAATCTCTTTTGTTCCACTAGTAGATTCTTCTTTTATATTCATTTTTTCATTTTCTATTGTACACATTAGTCCAATCTATTTAGTTATTTTATCAATTTCTTACCCATAGCTTCTTTCTCAATTTGTGATATAATTCTTCAATACTCATTTCTTCATATATCCCTATCTAATGCTCTTTTTTTTAGTTGGTATTCTCCATTTTCAATTTCTAGTTTCTCTTTTTCTAATAACTTAAAGAAGTTTGGTTCAATATCTATAACTATATTGTCATAGAATTCTAATTCTTCATCATTTTCTAGTTAATCAATTTATTATTGAACTCTATGTCTAATTCACAATATTTACAGTCTCCTATTATTTCTTTATTCATTAGGGTTTGCTCATATTCATACCTATAAAAACATAAGTCAATACTCTTTTGGACGATTTGTTTATTTTCATCTATATTTTTATTTTTATCGACTATAATTCCAGTATGTCAGATTTCATTTATGATTTCTAAGTTATTATTATTTATTATGGCTTCTAGTAATGTGATTATACTATTATTCTGACACACTATTATTTTTTTTTATCTAAAGTATTTATTTGATAAAGAATTATAATCACTTCAAACTGTTTACTATTATTTTCACATTATTTATTTTTTCGATAATTTTTCAATTATCATAATCTTTATTTTTTATCAAGTTATTGCCCTAATATATCTTTTAGGGTTTCTAAAATAGATGTATATATTCTAATAAGACTAGCAGTAGTAGCTTCAATTTTTATTATCCTTTGTTTTAACCCCTTGTTTTGCATATTTTTTCATGCTTCAATTTTTTGTACTAATAGTTTATTTTGTGCTTGCCTTTTTATGATTTTTTGTTCTAAACTATTCCTTTCTACCAATTTATTTCTTATTTATAACATTATATATGTGATATAATTGTTTTGACCTACAATACTATATTGATTTTGGTCTAAAGACCAGTGGATATAATGAATGAAATCTTCTGCTCCACTCCTAGTACTGACACATTAATGGAAACTCCCTCATGAGTTTTCTACTTTTTTCTAATTCGTTTCTAAATTCAATTGTTTTTATTCTCTAGTTATACAATAGTTTAATTTCTTTTTTTTTTTTTTTGCTATAAGAAATATAATATCCTAGATCCTTTAATTCGTTTACTCTTTCTATATAATCATTGTCCATGTCATTACTCTAGTATTTGTTTTGAGTTTATAGATCTTTTAGTATTTTTTATAAAAAAAAAAATTAGCCTAATATGTAAACTTTTTTACTTAATTTTTATTAAAAAAAATAGACACACCTTATAAGTAAATGTAGTAAAAATATACCGTATTATTAATTTTGATTATTTCCAACACCTTCAGTGTAATAAACCCTTAATTTAACCCCATTAATCAGGTCAGTTGGCACGAATCTGATGAATAAGGATGGCTCTACATTTGTCATAGAGATGAATTATCACTTCTAGAAACTTGAGAATTAGGGTAAATTACACACTACCCCCATGTGGTTTCTGAAAATTTCAGAAAACTAGATGTCGCTGAAAATTTCAGATTTTTGAGGATAAAGTCATGAAAGTCAGATTATTTGTCAAAATAATTAAAAACATTATAAATTATCCTTTAAATATTACTTTATGCCTAGTTTTTGTTATAATTTTTTAAAATAAATTGTACTTATAAATATGATAGATACACTTTTCTAAAAAGTATGACAATTTTCATTTTATTTTATCAAATATGTGATTAAAATTCAGAAAATAATGAAATAAAGTAAGAGAATATGGTCCTCATATAAATTAAACTTGGGTTATGAATGGGGAAAAGTGTAATTTCAAATACCTCATGAAGTAATATGAAATAATTAGAAACCTTATGGGGGTAAAGTGTAATTTATCCTTTTCTTTTCCACTCTTTTTATCAATATTGCTAGCTTCCTACGCAATACCATAAGATTGTTTCGAGAAATGTTCAAATTCAGTGACGATTTTTATATATGGTAAGGTAATACATTGTCGTAGTACATCAGACAGAAAAAAAAATAATACAAAAAGAGCTCCAAATCCGTCGTAAAACATTCGGATTGATTGAGTCATAACTTCTGACTTATGGTAGGTTAATATGTTACCATAACGCACAAGAATATAATACAAAAATAGCTTCAAGCCACAATATTTTCTATCAGAAAAGCCAACTATTACAAAGCATAATCGAACCTTGGATTTATTGTTCCAAAAAAAAAAAATCATCACACTATGTTTGCCACTTAGCTACAACCGTGATAATAAGCCTTATCAAGATTTAGTGGTAATAATATGAAATATGGACATCCCAAATGATTAATAATTTTTTACCTGTTAAATTTGTAGATACTTCAGTAATTATAATTAAGTTAATCTGTAAGTAGCGTTAGTAGAAAGTAACTCTATAGTTAGACAATCCTTAATCCTTAAGGTTAATGAGCTATTTATTAGCTGGGGAGGTGGAGATGATCCACGATTTATTGCAAAAGAACCTAGATTCTAGCTACTTGGCTATCAAGATTAATTTCTTTGTAAATGAACAAAATTGGAGCTCAAATTTACAGTTTCTGTACCAAAAGGGCCTTAAAAACCTAACTTAGCGCGACTTTTTTATACTTAGGCTCACAAGTTGCTAGCTATGACGTCGAGTCTTTTATTCCTTTTAAAACAAACATAACACTGTTTATTTTGTAAAAAATAAAAAAACCGAACTACCAGGCAATAACCCTCAATACGGCTCGTTTATTGTATCACAAGAGCAAATGATGTCTAAAATAACCGTTAGTATCAATTCAAGTTTGCAAACAAGTGATGCTTAAAAATAGATGGATATAATTTAATATTATATTTTTGGTATAGTGTATCGGTTCAAGATGGGTAATTCTGGCATATCATATTTGAACCGTTGCTTTGCAAGCAAGCCCCATGAGATAATTGCTCCTCCAAATTAGAAAAAATTACGAATCATAGGCAGAAAATACAGTAAATTATTGCAAATCATGAAATGATTATTAACTACCTCAAACTAGCAGATTAAACCACCATCTGATAAATTTTTAAGAAATACATTTAATGATATTTCGAGATCATTTCAATTATAATCAGAAATATAAATTTATTTACTCAATTATGATAAGAATATTATGATCAAAGAACCGTCCCAGCAGAAAACACAACTAGATTACCTACTCTGGCTTTGCTGCATTAAATTAATTTTATCAAATTTGTTGTGGGAACTTTTGGTCGTAAAATATAATTAATACCCAAGTACATATTCTCTGGTTATAAACCGGTTACCTCATTTCCACTCAAGACAAAACAGACAAGACTGGTATGGATAAATCAATCGAATAAAACAAAACTGATTAGGTAGCATGTGACCTGGAAATGAAAATAGAAACAATGTAGAAATGTGTTACATCGATTTGTTTCGAAATCATTTTTGCAAGATTGGTCATAGAAGTTACTGGCTCACAAATACCTACAAAATTATTTCCATTGATTTTGAAAGAATTTTGCCCGGAGTAGATATGAAATGAAAGTAGCAAATTTGTGTAAAAAAATCGAAGTTGTTGCCAAAATATGTTGTTTTTATTCTCATATTCAATAAAAACAAACAACTGAAAATATTAAAAAATGCGAGAAGATGAGTCAACAAAATATCCTAAATTTTAATTTCTTTATTAGAAAAATGGGTCAACACATTTTTTTTCCCTTGAGGAGAGGGATTCAATTTCGTTTCATGATCCAGCTTTACATCTTTTTATCACAAATAAGGTCGCATTCTATGCATTTTTATTAGTCTAGTATTTTTTTTAAGTAAAAAAATATCTTATGTCACCCAGTATAACATTTTACAATGTAGGCTGTAATAAAAAAAACCAATTCAAGATGCTATTAGACAAGTTTCCTAAGGCTTCGGTACCATCTCTAAAGAGCACCTAGCTAAACTTAATTGTAATCGTTATCTTTGCTAAGTTGGACATCTAGAATTGACGTGTCGCACTAAATTAGCAATGTTTCGTGTGCATGTTATTTTTTTCTCCAGAACATACCGATAGCATGACCCTCCCGCATTTTAGGCATGACGAAATCATCAACTATCGGAGGATTCTCGCTCAATTCACATGAAGTACTCGCACATTTCCAAATTGTTAGCTGCCCATGAAAATTCGACTTATTAAAAAAAGGACAGGGGTTATGTACGGCCAGGGCTGTACAAATAGCTACAGACCATCCATAATTAAACTTATGCCACTTTCTATCTGATTTTTTTTTTATTTTTTTACATTATTGACGTAAATCCAGAATACATTAAGATTAATTTCCTTCTTTTTTCATTTCTACCTTTTCTATTGACAAAGAATTAAGGCAAAATAAAAATAAAAATAAAAATAGAGAACTCCTTTATAAATATATTCTTGATTTATGCCAATAATGTTAAAAAAAAAGAAGATAGAAAATAGGAGGGGGAGTTTAACCAATAATCTGAAATCAAGAGGACTTTATGCAGATTTTCAAAAATTAAAAGGAAATAAAGTGACGTAAATTGGAGATGTTTTATGACTTTTATTCACAGTCCTACGTGGCCTTTAACTATTGGTGGTCTGTACCTATTTGTACATCCATGACTGTACATAATCCTTATCCTTAAAAAAAATTAAATTGCTAATGGTTTCTCGTCATAACGGGAACTTGAAAATGGAGGAGTAAAAAAGACATTAATCGTGGTAGTTTTTAGAAATTTATAAATTTTGTGCCATTTTTTAAAGCAGTATACTAAGTTTTGTGATATCTATTACTATTAGTAACAAAGCAAACACATATTTTTGCGGTTAAAATGGAAGCCAATTCAAATTTTATATTTTCTATTTTTTTCCAAATTAGGAGAAAGAGAGCAGTGACCATTTATACCTAACATTCGATCATTTTTCTCTTTGTGGCATGTACATCATTTTCTATCTTTTTATTTTTTCTTTTTTCCCATTAGAATTGAGGGTTCTTCTATCAAAATCTCTTCATTAATGCAATTAGATTCTACTTCTTTTTATATTTACATAGCCTAATTTCAACTTGTTCCCTTTTTTTTTTTTTTAGCAGAAGATCCTTCAATTTATTTTCTCAATAGGTATTGTTTTCTTTATTTGACATATTGTGTTTGTTTTCAATTCAGATATCCAATTTTTCCTTATAAATTTGTTTTCTTAGTTGTGAATTGGGTAGATACAAATGCTTGGCTGGGAAAGTTTACAAAAACAAAGGGATTTCAATTTTTTGGTAGGTATGATTATTTGATTAAATTTTGTCTAATAAATTTTGTACTTCTAACATACTGAAGTTACATACTGTTGACAATAATGTTTCATACGTTTCCTTTGTTTGTTGGAAACATTTATGAATCATGGTATCCAAGTTAAATTTTAATAGACAAACAATATTTTAAGTAAAAGAAACGAAATTCTCATGATATACCCTTCTTTTTTCTCATACTGATTTGATAGAAAGTTATTTTATTTTTAGAGACGTATATTTATTTATTTAGTTATTTTTTTGGCAGAAAAATTATCTATAGAAAAGGTTTTCTGTAATTTGAAACGTAGTAAAAAAAATATATATCTATAGCGAAGGTTTTCTATAATCCGAAATGTAGTAAAAAAGTTTATTTTTTCTTGCCTCACACCAAGTTTAGAGCTTTTTTAGCAAAACAAGCTCGAAGAAATGTACTATTTTTTTCTTTTCGTGGAAGTCTTGTATGTTGTGTTATATGTACAAATTTGAGATTTAGTTGTGAAATTGTTATTCTTTTATAAAATTATGTATTCATCGCGTATGCATTCTCTACTGTATAAAAGAGAAAGAGAGACTACCATTGAGAGAGGGGGATAGTAATTTTGAGTAATCATGACTGTTTTAATGATTGTTTTCAATATATATACACACACACACACAAGGTGATTCTATAGTCCATATTCCACTTGAATAAGATGCTCAGTGCATTGCTTCTTGATTTTACATTTAATGCACAATCCTAAAAAATACATTTAAGATTATATACATCAACATATTCGATTGAAAATATTGGAAAATAAAGAAAACTAAGATATGATAAATTAATTTGTGCATGTGTTATAATGAATGGAGTAGTAGCTTTGGGCATGTGAAATTAAGGAGGTTGGGCAATCAAGGTTGACTGACATGTAGGGGACACAAGAAGCCGATTTCCCACCAAATTAAATGGCTACGATGCACATAAAATAAAAAAAATTACTCACCGTCGAATTTATTTTGTATTGTTTAAAATTTTAATTTATTTTTCAAATATAAATTTAATTATTCTATAAAAAATACTAATTCCACTAAGTGTTTCATATATTTTTTCATTCAAATTTATCATTCATTTTTTTTTTTTAACAAAAGTCATCATAACCAAAAAGTTAAATTAATTATTTTTAATTTTCATCTCTTGTGAATAAATAATATTGTAATTTTAAAGATTTTGATTAACAATTATCAAAAAAAAATTTAATAAAAATATCGTAAATTAATAAATTATAATTTACAATTGCTCATATATCTATTGAACTCAACAAAATATTTAAATATTATATTAATTTTTAAGATTACAAATTAGTACCGCAAGTTCATAGAAATATTTCAAAATTTTTATATAGCACGTACTTAAAATTTTGATAAATAATAACTAATATATATATATATATATATATGCTCTTATTATACGTGTATATTCACCTGGATAGACTCAATTTGTTCGTGGTTTAGTCAAGGAATTCAGTCATCGAGACTTTTGATTGCACCACCTGCATTAACTAATCAAACACCATTATGCTTGTTACATAACCAAAATAGTAATTTATTTAGTAATTTGTTTGGGACCCAGGCTTGTGGTGTAATGCCCCAATAATTCATCAATCATTAGTACAATGCTAATAATTCATTTTTATAATACTGGTTAGCATATACATAACGTAAAACTCATTATAGAACATAAATAACTTTTAATCCGAAGGAAAAAAATAACTCATGTGGCCTTATAATCATATTTTTTTACTTTAAAAATATTCAAACTGAACATAATATCATATTTTGACCTATGGTTTACAAATGTCTAAAATCAGAATGATAACGCAACGGAAAGAAAATTGATAAACAGAGCTAAGTGTCTCCCCGAATGGGTCTCGACCTATCATAAGTCAATATCCCCGAATCTAAGCTCTTGGTTCTGCTTGGCGTTTTCATGTAGAAACAATAGTAGAAAATACAGCCAAGCAACCACAAGTCGGAAAATTTGTCCAATCTATCGAAATAATGAAACAATAAGTATAGAATATATGCAGTAAGAATGTACAATATATTGCTAAAACCATATTATTCAAATTCATGTATAACTAATAAATGTAAATACATGAATTGCCAAAAGTAAACCACACAACTAATCGGGATACTAGGTCCTTTCGCACCTTATGCGTAAATCAACCGCAGAATGTCTCTGTTGCTCGCATGGTCAAACAAAGCCGACCTTAGTCTTAAGCCCCAAGATCTATCAACAACAAAATCTAAATCAACCTTGGTCCTAGGGTCCCAAAGTTCTAAACAAACCACAAATCCGAAACAACCTTGGTCCTAGGGCCCCAAGGTTTTAAACAACACAAATACACCAACCTTAGTCATAGGGCCTCAAGATTTGCCAAATAATAACCACTATCTATTCTCGTGACCCCATAGGGTTCGTTTGAGCTCTTATATAAGCCCTCTAGGTACTTATCATCTAGTTTCATCATCTTGGAAAAGTTTATGATTTCTATTGCCCCATACCATTTGATCGCCTAGTCCTAACCGTTCAAACGGAAGGGCCGTTCGAACGGCAACTCACTACCATTCGAACGTTGGTGCTGTTGGAACAGTCACCACCCACCGTTTGAATGGTGGTCTTGAGTTCATAACAGAAATGATAGGTGACAGTAGCCTTCGAAAATCACAATTTTTATTCCACAATTTCTATAGCCTCAATTCCATGTTTATACAATTATTTCAATTAATTATAACTTAGATTCTACAATGTAACTTATACGAGACTTAATGATTTTTTTCGGAAAGCTCGAGAATGATAAGTTTTTCTATTAAACGTCACTCAAATGTGAACCTACAACCAAAATCAGCGGAGATATAGGTTTATAACATTGATCTACACATCAATTCATCAATAAACCAACTTTTTGATGAATTTGAGAGATTTTGGATATGAACGACCCAAAGAGTTTATGAGAAATACTTATGTCAAAACGACGAGAGCGAGATGATGAGTCCGAATTCTACTATTGATTTTCTTCTTGGCCTTCTTCTCATCTCAAATCGAGCGAGTTTTGCCAAGAGGTGGCTTCTCCCCTTCTCTCTTTTTCTCTCT
>MKEJ01035120.1:0-19663 GCA_001753735.1 Embelia ribes
TTTTTCATAAACTTTATTCTTCTGGTTTTGCTTCTTTTTTACAAAATAACTTAAATTATTGAAGGTTATTTATTTATTTTTAAATAGATGTATACCTGTTATAACCCTTTTCAAAAATATTCTATACATTAAATGTTAAATTTTCAATCTTATTTTTTACGCGGCATGTAAATATTGAAAGTTGACATCTTTTTGGTTTGCACATTCAACAGTCAAATAATGGTTATATTTTGTAAAATGAGAGCTTTAAATATCTTTTTTAAATGTAAAAATCATAATTATAGGTTTTCTTCAGTTACATAAATCATGTCACATTGAATCAATATGAGAACTCCTTAAATTTTTTTAAAATTATTTGTTTAAGTTCTTAAACATATTTAAGATATTGAGATGGAGATATAATTTAAAATATATATATAATTATGAGTTAGTATTGCGTATAAACACATTAAATTTATTTTGACTTGGCTAAGATGTAATTAACATTCTTCTTATTATCCACATATTTTTCATCTTATTTCGTTTGCTCCTATTTTGTGGTGTTTTTGATAAATATTGGAACTAATTTATTTTTTACTACTAAGATTAACTTTGCACTTAAACATTCATATTGTGAATGATAAGTCTAAACAAAGTTAATACTAAAGATTAATCAAGTGAGATTAGCTATAATTTTAGGGTTAAAAAATAATGATAAATAAAATTAATAATTATGAATAATTTTGAAAAACAAACAATAATTTTCTTCTTCTCTTCCAAATATTTTTACCAATTAGTACCGATACTTTTTTATGGTAACAATTTCATTTTTGTATTTCAATTAGCCTAAACTCAAAACCAATCTGTGTATGTGATCTTTTCCTTTCATACTAGCAAAATTTGCAAATACACCTAATAAAAAAAAATAGTTTCTTATTAGTCTAAATTGAAATATTTTACTTAAAAATTTTATGTCCAAATAATTATTTTTTAATGTATAATATTTAATTATTTTAATTAGCTAATTCTGTCCTTTTTATAAAATTCACACACATCGCGTGTACGTGTCTACTAATGTATACAAATATATGAATCAAACGAGCCGAAGCCCTTAATAAGCCAAATCGGAAGTTGTTCAAACTCGGTTCGTTTTTCTGACGAAACTCATTTTGTTGTTCAGGCTCGGCTCATTTAGTAAATGAACGAGCCCAAACTAAGCATTTGACAAGTCGAGTTCGAACTTATTCATGAATGGCTCGGTTCATTTGCATTCCTATTTATGACCATGTTAGTTTGGGGTTCGAATAGTAATGGTGAAAAAATTTATGAAACAAACTTTCTACTTTGATTATATGTACAGATTTGTAACAAGGATTTGGTGGTCAATCAAATAAAGCTACATTGCACCACGCTTGGGCTTAAACTTGAGCTTCAAGTTTGAGCTAGAGCATTGCTAAAATTAGTTTTTTCAGCTCAAGCTCATAAGTAAATTTTTAAAAAATAAGATTCCCTATTCCGCTAGATTGTGAAAGCTTGCTAGCTATTACGTTCTTAAACCAGTCCACAATAAAACTTTTGACGTGCTATTCAAAACTATCACAAAGTGCCTTTTGTCCTATCCGTTGGTCCCTTTTCGTATTCCTCGCGTGTTTTCTCCTTCTCTTGAATTTACAAGAACAATCGATCCTACCCCTGATTCTAGAAATAGAATTAAGTAACCTTTAACATGGCAAATCAGTGGCGGACCAGAATTTTTGGCTAGAGTCCAAGTCCATTTATTTCTAAAATTAACTAAAAATACCAAATTTTAGGAATATACACATCCTAAAATTAAAAATTTTGTGGATAATATTTGCATTGTATTAAATGAAAATTAATATTAGATTTGTAAGGAAGTCGTGGAAGTGAGCTCCCTTAGGTTCAAAATGATGAATAATGGGTGTGGTGAGATTCAACGGGAGCTAGGTTTGGTAGGGTTGGTAAGGGACATCCCTGGCGAACCGAAAGGGAGAAAGAGATCACGGCGTTGTGACATGCAAAATTTCTGTAAAAATGGCGTGTAAATTTCAGAATTTTTCTACAAGCTCCATTGTACGGTCCAGGAAAAAAAATATATACGAGAGACAATATAGAATTCTTTGCTGGTATCCACCATCCGTTAATGCCGTAAAATATGTTAAATGGAAACCAAATATTACCGCATCTAACAAGTAACATAAAATACTAATATTAAACAATACGACATATAATATAATACGTAGCTTACTTCTGGACGACAATAAAATTACGTCGCTAACCTTATTGCCGAAAAAATTGGTTTTTCCTAATATGAAATTACAAACAAAACTTGAATATATTCGTATGTAACTGCACAAGTTCATAGTTTTACCATATATCCTTAAATCATATTTGTCCGTCACGCTTAGTTCTGTCCTTCTATGCACAAATGATTCCTAAAGTATAATACCCGACCCTATATTCGGAAGGAAATTGCTATCAGAGTATATGTCGAATCTTTCGTAATATGGCACTCTTTAGTATACATATGTATGCATGTATGCGCAAAGAAATATTTTTTAGAGAAATTTTGTATCTACGGAAAATATGCTATGCTATGAATAAAAATAAGTGAAGTAAAAATTAGGTGATCAATCCCTATTTATAAATAATGTAGTGCCTTTTCATGAAAGGGTGTAACTTTTTTTCAAGTGTTGCAATCTTTCCAATAGTTGCAACATTTTCAATCCGTAGGAGTGTGGCTTTTCATTAAAAGTTATATCATTTAAAAATTACAACCTTTTATATAAAAAATGAATTTTCAAATAAATTCCAACATACTCATACTCAACCCTTACTTATAAATCATGGTTCCACCAGTGTTGTGTTTTTTACTTAACCCATAAGTCCCCATACACCCCTATAAATTGCAATTTTCAATTATTTCTTGTATTCCATAAGCTTGTCTGAAGTATAGGTGCCTAACTTGTGATTCTAAAAAAGACTAAGATATAAAAAAGAAAGTTGCAACAATACAAGAGTTTTGCCTTGAACGATTTGTGTTGAGGTCTGATGTAAGCAATCTTACAGTGAGAGTACCAATAAAATACATTTTTAGAAACGTTTTAGCGTCCTGAGGTGACTAATTAACTCTCTCTCTCCGGAACCTATATGTACACCGTCTTGTCCCATGCTCGCAGATAGTTTGTTTCTCATTATATCGATGAATAATATTTTTGACATATATATGGTTGGTTATTTTTCGTATTAGAACTTATGTCCCTTGCGTACATTTGGAGCATATTGACGGAGTAAAATGAGTGATTTGATCGTATAACGATATATTGGCCGTAACCATACAGGATCTGTGCTTTGGAGAATAGTGAATCATACATAGACAACATATACATGAATCTAACATTTCCCATTTGCTACAGTTTTATCCAATTATTAGCCCACAGGTAACCCTAAACTGGGGATAGAAACAAATTCAACTTGTTATATCAGACAATTTTGCTGAGCCAAAAGACAAACCAAGAGGGGAGGTTGAATTGAGTTTCTATAAAAATTACCGTGTTAAAAATTATTTTTCCATTTTCAAAGTCGTGTTGTAAAATGTATGATTAATGAGCAAGTGATAATAGAAATGAAATGTACTAAAAATAAAATGCAAGAAAGGAAATATGACACCGCAATTTATAGTGGTTCGGCAATAGTCTTTTCCGACAATGAATTGGTATGACAGTTATGTCCACTCTTCAAGGTTGTACGCTTTGAGTTCTCTTTAGAATGAAATGTAACATTTTACAACCTAAAGACCCGGTTAGTATTCCGGATTCTAACAGAGACCGAAATCAAGTAGTTTGATGGGTACTACTTGCTACCTAAACCCTTGAGTTACCCGAGTTCTTACTTCGAACTTGTACTCACAACCCGAGTACAATCCCACTCAAACTATTCAAAACCCACTCAAGAACAAAATGGAAGTTTATATACTACTTTCAAATATTACTATAAGATTTAATAAGAAGAATATCACTTAAAGGATCCTTATAAATTGATTAAAAAGTTTTACAAGAATGTAAAGAGAACTTGAGCTTTTGGCTTTTTAAAACTTCTCACAATAAAATAGATGTTGCTACTTCAAATGGATGTAGGAGTGATATATATATATATATAGACACGCCTCATATTTTGTATGGTCTTGTGTTTGGCATGACCTCATTTTTTCCATGGCCTCGTATTTTGCATGACCTCGTGTTTGATATGGCCTCGTGTTTTACCAATTGTGAAGATGCTAAACCTGTATATACTCAGTAAAAATGTTAATAAAACAAAGATATAAAAATTTATATATTTTTCACAATTTTGTAATCATAAAATATAATTTATTTTAATTTTAAAATCTTGGGGAAACAAATTTAATACAATGGATTTAAGTATGATTCACAATATGTGTAAAGTTAATTGCGACAGGAAATATTTTAGCGAGGAAAAACTTAATTAATATATTCACATAAATAGTGTAATCCAATTTGTTAAGTTGTGTATTTGTACTTAACTAAGTATTTTAAAGTTAACATCTTCTTTAATTAGAAATAAGGAGCATGTGATTAAATATAGACTATCTAAACACAGTGGTTGGAAATTGAAAAGTGAAACAAGAGATGCGAATTATAAAATAGTTAGCATGGGAAGAGCTTAGGGACTTGAACTAATGTGAACTAGCAACCAGCTTGGCTGTGGAATATCTTATACCCTTCTCTATTTAACACTTGAAAAAATAGCTTTATTTTGGCTCAAGAGACTTGTGGTTGAGTACATAAGTTCTCTACAACTATCTTGAGCATTGAAGTGGAGCTCTCAAAATACTACTCGTTCAAGATGAAAGTAAGTGTATTCTATTGGGTAACCCTTTGTGGTGTTAACACTAATGAACGGCTTGTTTAGCTAAGGCTTTTAAACTAAAAGTCTTCTGCTTTTCTTCTTAAAAGCTAATGTGCTTTTAACTAATCAACTTTGAACTAAAGTTTTTGTTGTTTGACCTAAAAAGTTAGAAACTTTAATCTTGATGCATATACTTTTTTTCTTAATAAGAAAAAGTTACCTTTTTTACTTAAAAACTGTAACAGAACAAAATTGATATGCGTGTCATACATTGTCTTTGGGACAAGTTTCGACCTATTTTTGCCACGTCACTAGCCCTAACGGCGTGGCAGGCATCGGTTGGAGGATGTCATGCCAAAATCAGTGTCAGATGCTAGCATTTTTTTGACATGTATAAAGATATCCGCTTGACACAGCCTATGACTCAACTCATTGTAGCCAAATCTTTAGCAAACACAAAAATCATAGACTTATAAATACATGTGTAGTTCTAAATACATGCATCTGTGTTTCTAAATAGTTTTTTGTTGCAGATTTTTAATTGGATGAATAGCAAACTCACTGGTAAACAAGAGGTCAAAAAGAAAAACTCGGCTGCAGCTAACACTAGTAAGCAACTTCCATATCTTCCTCTTTTCTTTCACAAACATTTGTGAAGTTTAATTTAGTTTGTCCTTTTAGGTTTGTACGAGTTAATGTTGTTCTTAGGTTGTAGTGATAACTAACAAAGAAAAGTAGCAAACATTAAACTCAATTCTTATTTCTGAAATTACATTTTGTAACCTTCACTTTTACTTGCTCCTAATTTATGCACCAACTTCCTAATTTTAGAAATCAATCCGTTAGCCACATTTTCTCACCGTTCAGTCTTTAAGGGTTGGTGACCCTAATTATGGTGACTACTAATTATTTGATTTTGTGAAAAATAAAAGAACCTCCATGACGTAGACCCTACTCTCTAACATATTTTCAAAAACAGATTACCCACGGCAAGACTCTGAAAGAGAAGAGTTTAGTGACTGGCCTCACGGATTGCTTGCGATTGGCACATTTGGAAATGACACCAATTTAAAACAAGAATCGGAAAAATGCCATCTTGGAGAGACCCACTTAACCTACGAAGATCATCTACAAGACATCACTCCCGAGGAAGTGAACGAACTTCAGAAAGAGATAACACAAGTATTAGATAAACAACAAGGAGAAGGATTATTGGAAACTCATAATAATGAAGATGACATAATTGGTAGGCTTGAGCGGAATATGAATGTAGTTCTTAATCAAGAAAAGGATATTCTTACAGATCAAACGAGGGGTTCTATTGGGAAAAAATCCTTGTCGTTTATTCTCAAGAAGATATTAATATGTCGCAGCAGTTTTACTCCTACTCCTAGCTTAAGAGATCCAATTCCTGATACGTCCAGAATGGAGAAGGTATACATACATACAAAGAGCTAATCTAATTCTTAACTTATAATTTAAATTTTTTCATTTATTTTCATTTTGGGTTTTAATGGGTGTTAATTGCAGATTTTAAGGGCTGTACTGCATAAGAAAATATATCCCCAAAACTCTAACCCAAAAGCTACTACAAAGAAATACTTGGAGACCAATCAATTAAATAATTCGAATAGTGATGGTGAAATGTTTGATGCTGAAAATGATGGAAGCAAATGGGTTAAAACAGACTCTGATTGTAAGTTTTATATTTATTTTGTGTGTACTTGTGATAATTAACAATATTATACACATTCTATATAGCTATTAGCCATATAATTTTGTTGGTGTTTAATGAAACTATTCAATGGTTGCAGTTATTGTTCTGGAGATATGATTGTCATCTTATGCCTGCTCTGATACCATACCTTGGTAAGTACATATTATATGGTGATTCCCCTGTTCTTAAAAAGTTATTTTTACACCTTCAGTTGCTTAGCTTTAAGCGGCTTTAGATTTTTTTCCCTCTCTGTGCCTCGTGCTCCCTTCACGCTTCATCTCACAACGAGAACTCGACACTGCAATTTATATACGTGAGCTTGTATCTCATTGTCAGGGAGAGTAACAAGATGGAAGGAAGATGATTTTGATTTTAACTTGCTTATTTTTTCTCATTCAATTATGGTTGTTCCTTTTTCGATACAGGTTCATGAACGAAGACATTTACGAGGAACTCAAAAGGGTACTAAAGAAGATTAAACATTTTTTAGCATGTGAAAATGGGGTAGCTTGTGATCAAGTGCATCGGATTTTATTATGCTTTCTCGGTGAGGGTCAAAGGGAATAATAAAGCCTTAATGCGAATTATGGATTAGGCAACAAGAGAATATAAATTAATGACGGATTTGTACCTTACATTAGCTTTTCTTGGAAACAACCTTTTTCTCCCTGAGCCGGGAATGGATCACCATTTCCTGATGCTGTCAAGTTTTGATTTTCCAAATAAATCATAAAAATGTTGATTGTTGTCTTCGTTGATTGTTGTTTTCGTATAAGAATTGTATAGCATATTTCAAATCACATAGAAAGAATCTTGAGAGTTACTTGGTGTTCAATTAGTTTACAAATTTTAGCCTAGAAAAGCTAGTTTTTTTAGATTAAAAAACAAGTTAGGTGTGTCTAGCTTGAAGTTTCTAATTTTTTAGGTCAAAATAGATAAAAAAAAAATATATATCAACTTGAAAGCTAGCTTTTTTAGCCAAATACACACAAGCTTTGGTTTCTAAAATGATCAATTTCCTATTATTTAGATTTATTAGTTATGATTTATTTCGTATTTAGTTTAGGTTGTTATATCCTTATTGGTTACAACTTTTGCTTGTATAAAGAGTCATTCTCGATGTAATTAACAACAATCAATAAGAAGTCTCTTTCTCTACTAGTTATGTTATTTAATATGGTATCAGAGCATACCGATCCCACAAATTTTTTCTAAGAAATCCGGCCACCACCATAGCCGAGTATGGCTACATCAACCAACCCCCAAGCCGACAAAACTGATCCCAAAACTGAAGATTTCCAAACCAAAATCCAAAAACTCATAAATGATGTTTCCTTACAATATTTTCCACGTTCTGCCAATAATTCCCGTCCATCCCTTGATGAGACCAATCAAGCGCGTGATTTTGACAATCCATCTACTTTTTTACTTCTACCTTCGAACCTAATTCAGTTGATGCTAATTGAATTTTAGATAGTTAGATAGTGAGGCGTCAAATCATATGACGCCAAACCTATCATTTTTTAAAACTTTTGTAACCTCTAATAAAAATTTCCAGTTGTATCTACTTCAGATTTCTCACACTTGATATTTCATATAGGTGATATTGTTCTTACACTATCCATTCCATTAGCTAACATTTATCATGTGCCAACTTTTAAATATAACTTTTTGTCCATTCAAAGAGTTACTGAGTCACTAAATTGTGTTGTCACCTTTTTCCCATTGTTTTGTCGTTTTTCAAGACCGAACATTGAAGGTTGTGATTAGAGTTGATGAAATACACCATGGACTCTACTATCTTCGAACCAAACCTTCTAAAGCTTTAGTAGTCCCTATAGATGAAACCTTTTTTTTTTTTTGGCATCGTCGTTTGGCTCATCCTATATATTCTAGTTTGCCTAGTTTTGTTTCCGTCAATAAAAACTTTAACAATCACCCTTGTGATGCTTATCTAAGAGATAAACACACACAGTTCCCTTTGATTCAATTGATTGTAGAAGTAAAATTCATTTTTTCGTATTTTTGTTGACATTTGGGGTGGGTACCACACGTAGTGCTCATTATATCTTTACTATTGTTTATGATTGTACGCGAAATACATGTGTTTATTTATTAAATTTTCAAGTCTGATGTGTTTGCTAAGTTAGAGTTTTTTTGTTTTTGTTTCGTAAATATGGCCCATAATCACTTTAACGCTACGGTCAAATATTTTCCTTATTGACTCCACTACTACCAACAATCTTGCTCTCACTGCCATATTGACTCCGATTGGGCAAGCTATCCCACCACACGAAGCTCTACTAGTAGTTATGTTCTTTTATTGGGTAATAATCTTGTTTCTTGGCGTACAAAAAAAAAAAAGTTTGTTGTCTCACGCTATTCTACTGAGATTGAATATCAAGCTATGGCTTCAACCTCTTGTGAATTAACATGGATTCGCTCCTTGCTCACTAATCTTGAGGTGTGTTATAAAATAGCAGCACCTTTCTTTTGTGACAACAAATTAGCAATTCACATTGCCCAAAATCTGATGTTTCATGAATGCACAAAACACATTGACATCAATTGCCACATCGTTCGTGACAAATTTCTTCAAGGTGTGCTTGATCTTCGTCATATTGCTTCCGCCAACTAGCAAGCTAATGTTTTTACTAAGGCATTGAGAGTCGAGCATTTCATCATCTCGTGTCTAAATTAGGTATTACGTCTCTTCACACTCCAACTCGACGACAAGGTATTAGAAGTAGAGATTGGAGTCAAAGTAATTTAGTTGAAGAATATCTAAATTAGATCTAGTTTATAGAATGATCAATTTTTTATTATTTAGATTTACTTATATATTATTTATTTCCTATTTAATTTAGGTTGTTATTTCCTTAATGGTTAAGACTCTTACATATATAAAGAGTCATTCTCGATGTAATTCACAACAATCAATAAGAATTTTCTTTCTCTACTCTTTATATTATTTAAGAGTAAAAGCAACTACTTCTACAAAACATGCCTCGTCATTTCACACATGAAATACCGAGGAACATATAAAATACGTAGCAAAAATCATGAATGATGTTCTCTGCTTTGGCTTTTGAAAAAAAAGGAAAGCAAGCACTTCTTTTAAAAGATTACTCATTTCAAAAGATGCATGGATTGAGCAAAAGTATCCATTCACAATAATTTCGGTGTCACAGAATTAGAATAATCATCTACATTGGAAATAATACATGTAAAGTTGCTTTTCGTTATAATCACTAACTTAAAGAACTCAAAATGCACTCATATAACCAAGTGTGACTTCATCGTATCTTGAAACTTCTCCCTTTTCATACTATGATCCATATCTTGACAAGTTATAAAATTATGTGTTTCGAAAATCAAAACTGAAGCATTCAGTAGAATGATGAATTGCAGGCTAATGTAATGGATATAATTTAAACAAATTAAACAGCTAAATTAACCACCATTTTCAAATGCTGACTTGTGCCTATATTTGGGTAAAATGCAACAAACATTAGACACATACCCTTTGTGTTATATACTCTTCTGTGGATGTCACCCAACATCTGATTAGTAGCATTGAACTGATCAAGATCATGTTTTAATCTATCCCTTAAAGATAAAAAAAGGAGGTAAACATCTTATATGGATTCTAAAACCTTGTTGTATTGATTATAGAATAATAGAATCAGTTCAATTAAATTACCAACCCAAATAATTTCAATTATTAAAGCCTGGTCCCTGAGTTTCTTAAAAAGGAAGGAAAAAAAAAGATAGATAGAAAGAAAGAAAAGAACTTTCATCCCCAAGGTGCATAATTGCATAGTCATGGTTGGAAAAATTTAGGAAAAGGAACATTCGTTTTAGAATTATGATTCTAAGTTTGGAAACTTTCAGAGGGTATAATCATTGGATAGTAGACAATTAACTCAAAACCAACCTAAACACAGTTTATTTACTTTCAACATTCTTGTATATTGAAAATTTACATTATAAATATGCTGTCAAAATCCAAACCAAACAAAATTGCGGCATGGGGTTGTTTTTAACGCAGCATGGACAATATCATACAAACAAATTCAATATCTATATTTCATAAATCAATGTGCTAGGGGGAGCATGATGAGACATATAGCAAAAAAAAATAGAATCTTTTTCCCTCCAAAGTCACCGACCAAAAAGCTAAGCTAGCTTTTAAATTTTAGAAAATGGACTTTTATATGTGGTGTCCCCAAATGCATGGTTCTGTCTAGTGCTATATAAGTAACTTTTGAGCTATAAAACTTCAGCTTCTCGTTTTTTGAAACAATGGGTATGCAAGGTGTGACTCTGGCTGAAGAGTTTTCAAAATAAAAGGTTTAGGTGTCTTACAAATCGTACAAGAAAAAGATAAGGGATCATGTCCTGGCCAGGTCCCAAGGACAACTTTCTTTCAAGTTCACTAGCAGGCTATCTTGACAGTAGGTGCACAGGCTAGTAATTTTATTTCCTGGGTTCCTAATCGTTTTCTTCCAGAAAAAGGGAGACATGATATGAAAACAAAATTGTTCCTAATGTTATTGTTGTTCCATTAAAAATTTGATATCACAACCAAACACGCCATAAACTTCCAACATACGTGTAGCTTCACAAGCTAGAATTGTCATCACTGAAGATCAATTATTGGTTCTGTTGAAACTACAATACATGTATAGCTAAATCTCGATTACTCTATTGCTAAAAGCTCAGCTCTTCAATGTCTATCCGTTATACAGAAAAACTAGTGCTTTTGTTGCGTGATGGGCGGGAACTCTTGGGGATTCTCCGTTCCTTTGATCAATATGGTAAATTCCCCACTTCCTAAAATTCTCTCTGTAGTTCTTCAGAAAAACAATAAAAGAAAAAAGAAAAGAAATTAGGGGGGGGGAAATTACTAGAAATTCACTGAAGTTCCTTCAATTTTTCACAGCAAATATTGTGTTAGAAGCAGCATGTGAGCGGGTCATCGTTGGATATCTTTATTCTGATATTCCTTTGGGTCTATACATAATTAGGGGCGAAAATGTTGTTTTCTTAGGAGAGCTGGTATACATTCTCTATTACCTTTGTTTTAAAGACTCAAGTGCAATTCTTAGTTTAGCAGTAAGAGAAAAGAAATTAGTTTTATTATTCAATTTTCTTAATTACTGTGTAGGAACAGGCTGCAGATGAGCTACCATCACATATGATTCAAGTTTCAGCGGAGGAGATAAAAAGGGTATATTTTAAATATATCAGAATATCTTACTTGATAAGAAGTGAACGGTTCAAGGGACACATGTTTCATGAAATTAGTTGACAGAGAAATTATATTTACTGTGTTTTTTTAAAATTATTTTGCTAAATCATATGATGTTTTTAACTCTTCAGGCACAGAAAGCAGAAAGGGAAGCTATGGATTTGAAAGGCTCGATGAGAAAGAGAATGGAACTTCCAGATTTTGATTAGAGATTATTGTTTTAAGGCTAATTCATCATTTTCAGAAGTTTGTGGCGTTCCCTTCTATCTTTTAGTCTCACTCGTTCTTTTCTTTCTTTTTGTCTCTCTCGACTCTCTTCAACATATCAAGTTTTCATCGCCAGTTTTCAAGTTCTTGAAATATAAACAAAAAACAGAAAATCAGAAAGTTTGATAACAGGGTATCAGTTATCATAACTCTGGTCAAGAAGGTTGGGCAGTGTATCACTACATTGGTTTTCATCCGATGCAAGGAACTCTTTGTTGTTCATTATCAATCTCGTATGAGGGATGTTTCATGAGAAATTTGGATCTTCTAAATGCTATTCTCTAATACCTACATCGAATTCTCATCATGTGTAGCTCAACAAGTGAATATATAATCTACAAACACACTTATAAAAGACGAGCATTATCCACATCAAAATGCAAACTTTCTTTATTCAGTGAGAGCGGATCATATTGTACACACACACACCAATACATACCGAGCAATGTCATTGAGAAAACACCAAATTTATTGCACAGTATATCAGGGTACACAATGGAAATGCAAAAGAACAAACCTGAGTTAGTTCTCAAACACCTGAAGATTGATCACGTACTGCAGATGGAACTCCATGTATGCTCGTGACAGCAGCAATCAACAAGTTCCATCACTTTACTCATCAAAAGTGAGCAAATTAATTAGGGCTTCGTGTTTCGGATATTTGGAAACGAGTTCAGATCGTTTTGCCTGCTCAAAATCATCGAACTGGAAAGCCGGAGCGCAGGTGCACCCCACCAACGAAAAGTGGACCTCCGCATCTCTTGGGGCAGTTTTAACTGCTCCTTTTTCAGCATTTATATCGATATCACGCGTTGGAAATGCACCGAACCACACATTGGGAGGGACAGTATACTGCACGTGCTGGTCTTCTTCGAGGGGATTGGGCCCGAGGCAAGTTAACTTGACGGTTCCATCTTCGTCATTCAATTCCATCACCTGAAATTAAAGCCGATATGATGCATTGGAAAGAAATAAAACTGTCTTGTCTTTTCTTTCCGATGAGTAAACACTCAGCGTCCTTTGAAAATCTAAAACTGGAAGATACGTAAACAACATTTGAATATTAAAAGATATTTTGCTCTTCACTTTCTCAAAGCAAGTATTCAATATTAACTCGAGATTGAGAACAAGTGTCCAGTTCAGGTATAAGTCTTATGTGTTGGAGATCCGTACGTACTTCGCAAGAAGACACCCACACTATGTTTGCCAAAAAGGTTCATCCTAGAAAAACGTAATGGAAAATGATTTTTTTTTTTTTTTGGAACAACATTTTTAAGGAATCCCTTTTCTCCTCTGTCATGAAAGCAATGCTTAATTCATTAAAGGATTAATGTACACAATATTACACCGGAGCTTTTTTCCCAGGGTTTGAGCCATTGACTTCCAAGATGGCATGTAACAAGTAACCTCACCGGCTGCCCCAAGCCCACCCTCAATACTATTAGTTGATACTTAAAATTATAAACATGAAAGAAAGTTTTTTGTATTAACTGTTGAAGTTTGTGATTTATCTCTAGATTGCTGAACGTTAAAAGTACTAAAACTATGGTGTATGCTCGATGGGTGGTTATGATGGAACAACCGATAATGGGATTAGGGCTAAAGATAATGATGGGGTGTTGAAGATGGTACCGTGATTGGTTCCCCCATGTAAAAGTGCCAGGTCTCGGTACATGGTATACGGTGAAGATGAGATACACTGCCTGAAGGTAGCAAGAAGTAGATGCACGTGCTTACAGGACGATCAACCTTATCTGCATACACCCGAATATACAATTGTAACGAAGTAGATCTGATAAGTGATTTTGAAGGATAAACCCGATATGAACAGTTTCATATAAGGTGTGATTTACAAGCAAAATAACCATTTGATTCATTCCCCTTGTGTTGATTATATGCACAAAACACAAGCTGGATATGTCGAACAAAGATTACCAAAAGGTACAATCTAAGTTATGGACAGAGAGGAAAAAGAAACCCCTCTGCAAGTGTTCAAAGAAGCCCTCAAGAGTGGACATAAAAATCGTGTTGTCCACTATTTTATATACTTCAAAAAATTAACCGTGTTTACAATGGTAAGAACAATCATGAAATTCTCTCTAGTAATCCAAGTTTTCAAATGAGACAGGTGGCTTCCAATCTAACATGGGACCAAAGCAAACTAAATTTCTAGTTAAAGTCTCACTGTTACTCAATTAAAATATAATCACAGCAGACAGAATTTCTAGTCAAAGTCTCACCGTCACTCAATTAAAACATAATTATGCTTATTTACCAACCAAACAGGCCTCACTGGTGTGCAAGATAAAAAAGTGTAATCCTTTTTACAATCTCTTAACAGATTTTAAGTCTTGAGATAAACCAGAAAAAACCACCATATACCAGATCGAACACTAAGGCGAATATTGTCAAAAAAAAAAAAAAACCTTTAACCAATTGGAAATAATTTCAAGCTCCAAAAACACACTCCAAATTAATTAAAACCACACAACTGCAGGGTCATGCAGTAAATGAGTCAGTGGAAAATCAATTAAATATTGCAGGGTCTAGCAATTTTGCAGTTGATCAAACGCTAGGTTTTGGAGCATGGAATTTATTTCAATCCCTCACTTGAAAATTTGCCAAGCAACTTGAGCAATTCATCATATTAAGGGTATTCCCACCAGTCTCTCCTTATTTTTTACCCTTAAATTTTAATCCTCCACCAAAAAGTCCAAAATTGAGGCTGAGATATGAGAAACCCAAAGAAGAAGAAAAAAAGGATGAACAGTGTTCTCCTAGTTCAAGGGAAGCACTGTACCAAGACCCAATTTAAAATGGGATTGATCCTTATTTGGATCCAATGTTAAGATCATTCCCTTGGTTTAATTTCTAAGATTTAGACAACGAGTTACTCAAGGCATTGGTGTGAGGTTAAGCATCAATTTGTATATATAATAATAATAATAATAATAATAATAATAATATATGAGTTAAGGCATTAATTACAAGAATCGAGGGGCAATACTGCAATTAACATTCATAAAAATAGAAGCATTCTTAGATTTTTGGTTACTTGATTTCCATTTTTTATTTTTTTATTTTTCTTAAAAAAAACAAAAAATAAAAAGATAAACCATTTTTTGTAGGTGGGTTTGGTACTCTTAGTAACTTTGTCTGTAAACTTTGGCACAATTACAACACAGGCCACTGTGAATAACACATGTTCTACTATATAGTCTAAATTCTCAAACTTGATAGTCTCTCTTACGGGTTTTTGACATTTTGTTACTTCAAGTTTTTAATTTAATTCTTTATAATGGATTGTGATTTCAGTTAATGAGAAATTGAGATCATGTTTAAGTATCAAATTACAGATCACCAATGGTACTCGAAAACGTACATTAAGAGTAATTTTTCCCCACCATAAAACACACAAACAATCTCATTGGTGACATTTTTTTAGTGCTACTATTAGCTTGCATCGTTGTACGTAGTTTATATAAACTTCCGCTTATTTTTTTTTTTACTTAAAATATGAATAATATTCAGCTAGGCTAAACTCATTTGTTATTTTGACATAAATAACTTGTAAATTTTAATATGGATATTTCTATTTTTTTTTATAAACAGAAGTAAATTGTCTATTTATTTAAAAACTGCAACAAAATGAACACTAGATATTAGCATGGTAAGCTTAACAATTGTACGCTCCTTGTTACAAATATTTTTGGACGAGTGACCTAATTATAATGATGTAGTGAGCATACACAAGCCCCCTTGGTTTAGAAAAAAATCAACCCGATACACCATGCTTAAGTATACTTGATTATTTATTTATATAATAATAATAATAATAATTTTAGCCTCCGGATAATTGAGATATAACGCATCTTTTTAATTTTCTATAATGTTTTTTGAATAAGTCTCACATACATGCAAGTGAGGTGTTTTTTGTAACGGCTACTTTGTGACAACATGTGAGAGATGCCCCCACCAAAATTGTCCTTATTCATATACATCACATGTGACTTGTATAAAAATTCTTTTTATCTGAAAGTTATTGATTTGATATACTCAGAATTTAAAATTAAGTGACATCATTTATCTATATTATTTGCAGTCCTAGTATGTTGAAACCGAAGAAGAATATCTAACAATTTTTATAAGAATGTTAGGGTGAATTATGTTTTTAGTCACAATAATTTAATTTTATAAATAAAATTACGAAACTATCACTGAAATACTTTGTTATAAAATTTTATTTTTGTCACTAAAAAATATTAAGTCACCCTTCTCCTTTTAACACTAGAGTCGGACGCCCTTTTCCTTGTTACAATGCCTATAGGGCAGAGTGATCAGAATTTTAAAATAAAAAATTTTGAGGATGGTTTGGTAATTTTATTTGAAAAATTATATTTTTGTGTCTGAAAAGTTCTGTCTCGCCCTTACATCTATATAAAGAGTGGTAGACACACTTGTAATCTTGAACTACGATATTCTGTTAGAGTTATTATTATTATTATTATTATTATTTATTTATTTATTGCAAATGTAAACTAATTTTTAGGCTATTTAGTATACAAACGGCTTTATTTAATAAATGTTCAGTGGAAAACATAACTCAACTCGTTCAAGAGTAGTTCACGAGCTTTTTATTTCTATTTTAGAACACAACACAAATGTATTTCTAATGCATAGTGACTAAACATGGGTAACATTATAGATAATAAGGTGAAAGGGAAGTACTCTAAAGTTTTTAAGAATTTTTACTGTTTAGAAAATGGAAAAGTAAAAAATCAACTTCTAACATAACACGTTTGTGTGCTATATGTTGAAATATATATCTTTTTGGTTGATATATATCATATTCATCATTAATGAAATAAGTTGGTGCAAGCGCAATAAGGTCAACTTATGGAACATTAATTTGATGGGTCTGAGAAAAGTTTTAGGACTACGTATTATATTGGCAGGCTCAGAAAAAGTTAAAAACAAAATTATGTAATTATTATCTTACAGTGCTCGCAGAGTTATAAAAATTGTATTATTGCATTAAAAAAAAAAGCTTCTCGTGATTTTTCCCTTCCTAAATATGAAACAGTTTCTGCAAATAATCAACTGTGTGTGTATATACCAATAAAAAAAATTGAAACTTTCAAAACATGTGAGTATGGGTGGTTTCAAGGGGAACATGTGATAATTCTAAATCTTGTATTTGTATACGGTGAATCGAATGGGTATTGTGATCAAATTATGAGTGAACAAAGCCTTGTCCGTTGGTCTATTGCAGGGGATGACGGTGTTCTTTTTCAAGGTCGATTGTTTCTTCTAGAATCCATCCAAGATAAGGTTTTGTGTGAATCTCATCACTCATGCTTAGCGGTGCATCCCGGAGGTACCAAAATATATCAGGACGTGGCGCATCAGTTTTGATGACCTGGAATAAAAATGGATGTGGTGGGGTTCATATCCCGGTGTTTAACGTGCAATAAGTGAAGGCTGAACACAAGAGGCTGAGGTGATTACTTAAATTGTTACCAGTTCCTAAGCGGAAATTGGAACGGATCACTATGGATTTCATGATAGGTTTGCCGAAGTTGCGATGGGGGAATGATGTTGTTTGGGTGATTGTTGACCGAATGACCAAGAGTGCTCATTTTCTACCGATTCGTACATCTGACTTTAACTAATTTTTCGGTAACTAAATGCAAAAAATATGAATGGGAAAAATAAGCAAAGTTCAATATTATTCATCTTACCGAAAGGGATAGTACTTTTCGAGTATTAGCCCAAGTACACAGACAACTTTTTATTCAAAAGCCCAGCCTAGTCACATGTTGATAGTACAATTTCCCATTGAAAGCCCAGCCTAGTCCACAAATAAAATCTGTTAGGAATATTTTCTTTGCAAAGGTATAAAATAGGACAATTTTAATTATTGTTTTTTGGTTCTACATCCCAGCATGTGGGGGCCACGACTGATAAAAAAAAAAACAAGACCTCTCGTATTGATGTTGAGAGAGCATGTGTAACAAAAGAGTTTAGATAAATTAACTTCAATTTTTGTTGTCGAACCTTTGCTAACAATTTTGCGACAAAAGTGATAATTAAGTGGAAGTGTCATCGTCATAATTAAAGACAGCCAAATTCTCCATGTTTATTTAGGATAATTGTTAGTCCCTCCGACTTCGATCGGTAAATTACTTGTTACAAGCTTTTGTCCAAAATCACCGAATCCTGTCATGAAAATGAGGTATTCCTACTTTCCGTTTCACAACCTAGTGATTTATTATGTCACGTTAATAAATAGGCTATACTCATGGTTATTACATATTCTGTTAACCGCAATGCACAAACTAATATATGTTTCAACTCTATTAATATTAATCTTTTGCACGATGTTTCATTTTAGAGCAGTGATATATCTATCTAAAAATTTGATTTGATTTTCTAACATACTAATGTGGCAAAAAAATATTAGTTGCAGTTATTAATGCAATACAAGTTAAAACCAAATACATTTCAATATTCACTTTATCACGTCAGTGGGTAAATAAATCGAAAAAATCTTTTAGGTGGTGGTATCATTTCTCTACAACTAATGGTTGCCATGTGCACACTATTAATCAATTAATAAGATAGAAATTACGTCAATGAAAGCTGAAACTAATTGGTCATTGTTAAGTTCGTAATTGAAAAGATTTTATCCCATTTTTAGTTATTTTAGTAAATAGTGAAAAAAAACAAGCACAAATACATTGGATGCATAAAAAAGGATAAGACACATTTATTTCACTTTAAAAAAGGGACATCGACTCTTCATGATTATAACTAATCAACAACCAACATATTATCTCAAGAGGTCTTCTAGTAAATACACCGGCGCTTTATTTCTTTATTTTCTTTTTACGCAAAATTGCCCTATTAATTTATTACTCCTTTCAATACTGGGGTAGCTCCAAGACTTGGCTAGGAGTGTCACTTGAACCTCCTGACTGAATTTTTTTATTATGTATAAATATTAAATTTTATGAAAAAAATTAGTAATTGAACTCGCGAAAATACAACTTTGAACCCAAAGTTTTAAGTTCTACTCTTTTGAATCCATAATTTCTATAAGATGTATGGTGTTTAAGTTTTTGATTGACACTATTAACAAAAATTCCTAGAATCGCTACTGTTTCAATACTTTTTTTACAAAGAGAAATAATATTTCCATCCAATAGATTTGTTTAGGCCAATCAAGAAAATCAAATTCTAATGGTTCATTCAAAGTTATTGCAAATATATAAGAAAAATATTTAAACTGGCACACAATTTTCCCCACTGATCCTATTGAATTTCCATTAGTGTTCTTGATAAATAGTAATGATAATTGAGAATTATAGAGTTCTATGTCATAGTTGTTTTTTCCCCTTAATTCTTCCACCCATGCTCTTAGTTTTTCTATAGATTGAGTTTAGATTATTACAATTTGATTACAACACTTTTTAACATATTAGATAAATATCACGTGCGTTGCACGTGACGTTTTTCATAAGGTTTTATTTTCGAAAAAATATTATTTATTCATGTATAAT
>MKEJ01035123.1:0-12757 GCA_001753735.1 Embelia ribes
GAGATATTAGTAGAAGTGTAAATTGTTGTAATCCTACTATTCTTTTGTATAGTAGAAGAACCTCCACATTGGAGGATTTTAAACTCTTGTGTTCCTATTATCATCTTAGTTGTCATTTGCCCATCTTAACTGTACGAAGAGGGAAATGCCATCTTTCCCAACAAGATATGCGTGTTAGAAAATTAGATGTACAAGTTGTCTCAGTATGGAACGAGTGGCGTAGAAAATTTCACTTTAGCAATTTGATGTGATATCTTAATTTTGGTTTCATTTAGTTAAAATCAAATTATCGGGATGGAGGCTTGGATGATGATGTGTTTGGCACAACCTTAGTATATGTTAAAGCGTATGTATAAATGATTTATTTTTGCTTCGGTTGCCTTGTCATAGTTTGAAACATAGAATTAGCACTGTTCTTATCAATATGCACGGAGTCGTGATTTATTAATATTTAATTGAGTCCGGAGACATTGGTTGTCAAAACAGTGTAAGTCTCTTGTATATTCACATTTCACATCGTGTCTTACCGGTTGTTATGGTGTATAAGAAGCTCCTTTTAAGTTTATGCCAATATAGAGCTCACATAGGTTATACAACAAGTGAAATGTATTCTAGGCTCAAAGCGAGATTATCTATTCCTCAATTTTCTGTGTTATGGAAGACATGACCCTGAAAAAGCTTTGAAAGGAGTCTAGTACCAACTTAAGCTAGTTTACTTTTATTATGTTGTGCTGGGTATGAATTCTAATCCCTTGAGTTCTCGGGGATGCTAAGATTGCTGATGAGAAGTAGCTGAAAATGTTAAATCTCTCATTAGATGGGTAGTAGTTTGAACTGGCTATCCATCTCATGTATTTTTGTTCGTAATCGGAAGAAATTATTCTGTCTTGTTACACCTTTCTGTCTATTGAAGGTGTTACTACGCTCCAATTAAGAAACAGTTGTTTTGACAATAACACTGACTTTTGATTTTTTATGTTGTAGACGGTGCCAGTCAATCCAAAGCCATTTTTGAACAATTTGACAGGAAAGAAGGTTGTTGTGAAGCTGAAGTGGGGGATGGAATATAAAGGTGTTTGACTCGGTTATTGCAAATATCTTAGGCACACACACGCATGCTCATTCTCGACTTATACCTGTCTTTCTGATTTCTTTTTTCCTTAATTATGTTGCATTGATTTGACTGTGCATATGACTGGTTTAGTTCTTCTTCAGGGTTTCTAGTCTCTGTGGATTCTTACATGAACTTGCAGGTACAACTCGTAAAACTTTACTTCCTTGTTGTATACCCAGCCATGCAATAATTAATTCATGCATTTGATAGGCTTTCCAGTCCCATTTTCTTTTCATTCACATTTATTAAAAGTTGTTTTTTAGCACTTCTGTAGTATCTCATGTTAAAAGGCTGGCACCGTTTTGTACATACTTAAATTGTCTTCACTATGGTCGCTTCACTTCACGACTGAAACTGCATTTTACTTTCTTTTTGCTCATGTCCGATATCATGATAGTGTTTGAAGTAGGAATTGGTTGTGTTGACATTTATAGAAAAATATATGCTTATATTGCCTTTATTGCATAGCTGATGTTTTTGGCATTCCAATAACAATCGCCTCTTTCGCAGCTGGCAAACAGCGAGGAATATATTGAGGGACAATTCACTGGAAATCTTGGAGAGATTCTTATCAGGTATACTTGTTGAAAAGCTACATTCTCCTCTAGAAAGCATGTAGTCTAGGCTAGACATGATATTACGATGCACATTTAGTTTATGTTGAGGCTTCTTTGTTATTATTTCTTTGAAGAAATTAGACATGAAAATTTTCTATGATGTTATTTCATTTTATTTCCCGAAATAGATATAGCTCAAGAAATACACATTTATAGTTTCGGGTAAAAGCTTATATATGAATCCATGTTTCTGTTGCTTAGTTTTTGTTTGCACTTCACATTGAACCCACAGTTATTCAACCTTGGTCTGAAATAGTATTTTGTATATAAGCTCTTATGTGTGGATGCATAATTACATGTTAATAGTCTATTTGCAAATTTTGGAGAATATCAAACTTACTTATTTGCTCCATTTCTAACTTACAACAGATGTAACAACGTGCTCTATCTTCGTGGTGTACCCGAGGACGAAGAAATCGAAGAAGCTGATCAAGACTGAGGGGGTTTCCAATTTCTGTGGTAGCTTTTATCATGGTGACCCAAATAGGATTCTGATTTCTGTTTTTTCAATCGGATATGACTTACCCTTTGTGGTTATTGCACAGTTGTATTTGTATATTTAAGACGAGCTAAAAACCAATTTGGTGCTGTTTCCAGAATCTTAGCGTGGTACGAAATGGATGAATCAACGTTGTTTTCTTTTGTACATGGATTGAAGTCGGCTACATATGGACCGAAATAGGATCATATCAAGTTTTTGAAGTAAATTTTCAATCCTATCAAAGGCTACGTGCACAATTGAGTAGGAACCTGGGGCAAGTTGTCTCGGATAGCAAGTGGTTTAGGAAAATTTGCGTTTGTTCCTGGTTCCATGTATAATAGATTCAAAATTTTTGGAATAGAGACTTGGTGGTGGTTGTGTCAACACCAGATGATCATAATTTTAATTTTGTTTTCTACTCATTCAAAATGTGCTCGTTTATGGCTCGGTGGCCTTTTACCATCCTCTTGCATACACATAAACTAGCTATCTACGAATATGTTTTATAGCGGGAGCCAAAATCCAGAACATGGAAATTTAATCTAACAATTAAAAAAAATTGTGGATAATTTTTTATTTGCAAAACATGGAGTATTACAAAACATAATCTAAATTTTAATTTCTATATTCTAATTTTTTACAAAACATGGAGTATTAGATGCTTCTTAGCTGAAGATTTTCTTTCATTTAATGAAATTAAAATTCATTTTAAGATTTTGTGAAAAAAACAAAGTTACATTATATGAAAATTTAGATTTACAAACTAAGCCGAGCAAGTCTAGAGTTGTTTAGGCTTGGTTCGTTTGTTTAGTAGGGTTGCTCAAGTTCAACTCGGGCTCTTTAAGGTTCAGCTCGGACTCGGCTCACTTCATATTTGTAAAACTTGACTTAATCTGAAATTAGCTTGTCTATCTAAAAAAATTGAGCATGAGTTTGTATAACTGGTTCTTTGGTAGCTCATTGGGCTAGACTTGTTTCAATTGTCGTAAATTGTTGAATTGGGTTACTAATTTTTTATTTTTTTATTTTTAATAATCGAAATACTAAAATATTTTAAAAAACCAATATTAGCGTAAATCTATACTAATGTTACTCCCTAATAACAACTTCATCAATGCATACATAAGTCTAAATTATAAGTATTTAAGCATGTAAGTTTATATTTTAATTTTAAAATTATATATATATATATGTATTTTTTTTATTTATTATTATTTTAAAATTATCCTTACGTCATCGTTATTGTACAATATTCAGAGAGACCGGAGTATTGACGTAGGGATCGTGTCGACTCCTCAAACTCGCCGTTGATCTCTCTCTCTCTCTCTCTCTATATATATATATATATATATATTCTTTGACTCGTAATTCAGATCCAAATCAAGTTCCACCTAGTCTGCAATCGCAGGTTCAGCTATCACATTCGGGTACAACTTCTTTGTTTTCTCTCAATTTGCATTGTTGAATTTCCATCAAATTTTGCAATGGTTTGAGTTTGAACTTGGTAGTAAATTTAGAGATTGTGCAAGAGTGGCAGAGAATAGAAATTCCCAGGCTTTCTCATTTAATTTCTAAATTTGACTTTATATAAAACCAATTATCGTATAGAATAGAAATTCCTGGACTTTCTCAACAAACTTTATATACTAGTATTAAAAAATTGAAAAGTAATATTTAAAAAAAAAAAAACTCGAATTTGTTGGTGTGATTTTTTATTTTGGCGGAAAAAATTTTATTTGTTAACATAGAAAGTGTGAATAGTGATTTGTCCACCTGACACGTTGCAATTTCTAGAAAATTTTATGGAATAAAAATACTGGTTTGAGACGTTTTTTATTTCTTTTTTTTTTTTTTATTTGAGGAAGAGAATGTGGAGGTAGAAAGGTTAGTGTGTATGCCCTCATTATATAATCTCATCAAATTAATTGTGTTCTTTAAGGCATTCACTAGTGCTACTAAATAAGCCCCTATTCGATATTTTAGTGATAGGCTTAAGAGATCTCGACCAAAATGTAATGGCACCGTTCAATTCCCTAAAAAGTTGGAGATTTGCTACTGTGATTTCCTTGAACTGTGGGACCACCCAGTTCTATTTTTAAGTTTAGGGGATCTGGTATGGCATTCTCCATATCTCTGTCTCTAAATTAGATTTTGAGCTATATAGATTAAAATTTAGTCACTGGAGTAAATTCAAGAATGAAACAAATTCAAAAAAATCTGAGCTTTATTGATATTTATGGCACAGAAAAAGAACAATTATTTTGAGTTAGTGTATTTTGTGATTGATTATCGTGGGAATATACAAGTTTTGGTTGATTTTTGATCTTGCATATATCTATGTTCCAATCTCTATTTTAAAGTTTGAGATATAGGAATTACATTGTAGGGGTTGAAAATCAGCAAAGCTTCAGTTGCAAATAAAACACACACAGCAAAAGCAAAAAGAAAAGAGAAAGAGAAGTAAGAAAAAAAAAACTCGGTCATAATTGGTGTTATGAAAATGGTGGAGTAATAATCCTAAAGCCTGCAGAAACTTTTACAACCAACAGCTAAAGCAGTATATGCATGAACTAGACTCCACTTATGGATCGTTGGTCTCTTCTGTTGTATGTGATCAACCATTTCAGTCAGAACCTCTATATTATTATTCTCTAGTTTCCTTTTGTTGTTTCCCTTCTCATGCATGATTCTCGTGGAGCAGAATATACTAAGCTCCGAGCTGACTCCTGCAGGAGCTTTGAGAAAGAAACATGGGAGCGGAAAATGGCAACTGGCATTTGCATTTAGCTTTTGATCAATGGGTAGCGTTACCTTTGTCTGGTCAACGGCCATCTGCTCGCTACAAGGTTTAATTCCATAGAAAAGCTCATGTTTCCATCTCATTTTCCACGTCTTTTATTTAACCCGTCACTTTTCTCTTTAAGTTGTAGCCTTAAGTACATGGATTAATATCTCTTGTTCAATTTTGTTCCAATCATCTTGATCATTCTTTGGGTACATATCAGATAGCTGTTATTTATTGTGGATTCTCAGTCTTAGCACTTTATTGACATAGTTTTGTTAAAAATAGCATGCAGCAGCTATATCTGGCGACAAATTATACATTTCCGGTGGCAGCCGAAATGGCCAGTACCTATCTGATGTTCAGGTACTGTATATGCTGATAACGATCTTCATGTCACACCCACCCTTTTCCGCACTCTCGTGTTAATTGACTATAAAAATTGCAGGTAATTGATCTTAAAGCTTTGACCTGGTCTACTCTGAAACTGAATACTGAACCAAATGCGGTTAAAGTTAAAGATGGTCTCTCACAGGAAACTCTTCCAGCTACTTCAGGTCACAGTATGGTAAAATAGTTGAGACTTTAATTTTTTGAGTTCACGTTTCACCCCCATTTACTTGATTTACTTTTTCTCCAATTATGAAGTTGTTTTTCCTGCTTGTGGCTGATCACTTGGTGGTTACTTATTCATCTTCTTGCCTTTTGACAGTTTACTTGGGGGAATAAGCTCCTTCTTATTGGTGGACACTCAAAGAATGTTTCTGATACAGTAACAGGTATGCTTCACTAGATCCATTTATTTCTTAATTAATGTTTAGACCAGTTTAAACTTTTTTGAATCTTATTCGTTGTTACCTGACTTCATGTAGTTTGCTTCGTTGATCTGGAATTTCATCAATGGGGTGTAGTGGATACATTTGGGAAAACCCCGGTAACGCAATCAATTGGTCGCTAATTTTAGTCATAGATATTAAATCCACAATTGATTAATTGTTGTTTTCTGCAAGTCTCTTTCTTGCTGCAATTTTTCTTGTAACCCGAAGAAGGCTACTTGATTGCTTTTTGATTTACTTTTACTTGTGTTCGTAGTAGGTTTACTTATCTGTTTTGTTGGTTGCTTATGGTTGGATTACTTTAGGTATCTCGTGGTGGGCAGTCTGTTACACTCATTGGCTCAAAATTGATCATGTTCGGTGGAGAAGACAGGAATAGGCGACTGCTGAATGACATCCATGTTCTAAATCTGGATAACATGACGTGGGAAGTTTTGGAGACGAAGTAAGTATCTATTGCATTTTTGTAGTAGCTACTATGGTCTTATTTGTAGATCTCTAATGATCATTTTGTGTGCTTTCACAGGCAGACACCTCCTTCTCCCAGATTTGACCACACAGCAGCGGTGCATGGAGATCGTTACCTTTTAATATATGGAGGCTGTTCTCATTCCATATTTTTCAATGATCTTCATCTCCTAGATTTGCAAACTGTAAGTTTTTATTTTTAGATCACTAAACTTTTATGATGTTGTAAATTGTAAACTGATGTTCTGGGTCTATCTTAGAATTTGGATTAAAAAATTCTGCTAACATTGTCGCATTCTAAAGGTTTGTGCCTGTATCTTCTATATAGATGATTTCAGCCTTATAATGGTCAAGAATATCAGTTAGCTTGGCGCATATGTGCCCATGATTTTTTCTCATTGGCCTCAATTATCGTGCTCATGTTTTCTAATAAAGATCATGTCTTTGGACTTGCTAATTTCTATCCCCAGCTAGGAGACCTTTACTGTATTTTTATTATTTGTCTTTGGAAGTGATGGTCTTCTACCTTGAGCCAAGATTTTAAGTTGAACTTTGTAAAATATTACATCAACTTCTTGTGAACTTGACATGGGACTCAAATTCTACAGATGGAGTGGTCTCAACCACAATTGCGAGGTGATATTGTGCCTCCTAGAGCAGGTCATGCTGGTATCTCTATTGATGAGAATTGGTATATAGTTGGTGGAGGTGATAATAGAAGTGGTATATATTTTTTTCTGCTTTTATTTACATAGTTTGATGGAGTTGTTTCTCCTCTTGACTGTATCAGTTAGTCAATGACTCAATGGATGTATTGTAAATACTACAAATTACAGGTGCCTCAGAAACTCTTGTGCTAAATATGTTGAGTCTGATTATATCAGTGTTAACAAGTGTACGGGGAAGAGATTCACTTGCCAGTGAGGTACCTAACACCTGTGCATTCTGCTGAAATATTTAGTTTTCCCTGAGACATTCTATTCAATTTCACACTTTGGAACAGGGACTCAGCGTTTCTTCGGTGTTGTTAGATGGAGAAAAGATTTTGGTTGCATTTGGTGGGTACAATGGGAAATATAACAATGAGGTATTTCTGCACCCACATCTTAATGTGGTTACTATTTCCTCCTATGTTAGTCCCAGATGCATTGGGTTACGCCAATAGTTTCCTTGTGAGTGATGCAATTTCAGTCTGAGGTCGTACATAATAGAGGATGCTCTGGCGCTACATAATATGCATGGTTCTATATGAGTGTTTTTGTGCTTCTTATTTTTGCTTTTTTGTCCCTAACCTTTTTATAACATTTCAATTGCCATTTCATATTTGTTTTCAATAGTATCATTTTTGAAATTGTATCCTACCGTAGGTATATGTTATGAAACCAAAACCTAGAGATTCTCCACATCCCAAAATTTACCAGTCTCCAGCAGCCGCAGCAGCCGCGGCCTCTGTTACAGCTGCATACGCCCTGACCAAATCCGGCGCATTAGATTTTCCGAAAATAGAGGATGCCAATATCAAGGTAGTCCAAGGAAATGGTTCACAGCATGATATTTCTGTTGACATTAATGCAATTAAAGAAGAAAAGAATGCATTGGAGGCGGCCCTCGAAGAAGTTAAAACAGGAAATTCAAGTCTCAAGGGAAAAATTGATGAAAATGCTGGTACTCGTGCTGATTTATGGAAGGTATTTGTTGTAATTAAATAGAAATCTTCATGTTCTCTATTGTTTTACCAATATTTAACCACCATGTTTCCCATGTTCTCTAGGAATTGCAATCAGTTCAAGGTCAATTAAAAGCTGAGAGATCAAGATGTGCCAAATTAGAGGTAACTCTAAATTTTTCGTGTATAGATAATTGTAGGTTCACTCTGTGTGGAGTTGTTACAGAGTTTATTACAAACTCTAAAAAGCTTACCAAACTTTTTTGCAATGGATTTCTCGTCCATTGAAGTTTATTTTGTAATAGTTTTTGGATTTTCTCATGTGGATTCTCTGTTTAGTTCCAACTTAATTAAGTTTTTTTGGAGATCGGTTTTAGTTTCAAGTAATTTAAAATTGTTCATGATCATACTGCCCAAAAACTATAAGTGGTTTACCTCTATTATATAAAACTGAAATTTAGAAATATAAAATCCCAACCAAAGGATGCCAACATTATTTCTATGATTTTTTGTAGTGGGAACTGAGCTAAATGCAAATGCCTAGGCTGGTTCTTTTAAGATATGTTGCAAATTTTTATTTTTTTTCACAGCCTAAATTTTTTCTTGATTTATGTTTGCTTCAGGCACAGATTGCAGGACTACAGAAGATATTGGAATCACTTCCTTCCATCGAAGAAGAGGTACAGCTTCTTAGGAAGCAAAAAACTGAATTTGAACGTGATGTGGAATTTGCCTCATCTGTTCAGAAGCAGAGCTCTGGTGGTGTTTGGAAGTGGATAGCTGGATAACTGGTTATATTTGTGTTATCTCACTCAAATTATGAGGTCAGTCCCTTGACTCGATTGGGTTAAATGCAAAAGTGAGGAAGCTCAAGAAGAGATTTTAACATATGAACCTTGTGAGGTCGAGTGTTGTGCTATTGGCTGCAGGCACAAGAGAATTCGTGTCATAAGATTTTGTTAAAGTTGGACCTTTATAGAGTTTTATCAGTCATGCTCATTATACAACTTTCTATACATGTTTTTGTTGTTAATTCTTTCTTGTTTCGCATTTCTCCAGTTGTGCAAATGTGATTTCAATATGAAATTATACCACCCTTTTGCGGCCATGTATCAGATACTGTGAACATGCATCATCTTGATTCTTATTGTTATTCAATGCTTGAGTTTGTGCAATGCAAATTTCATTTCAGTCTTGAGAAAACGAAAACTAACGGATGGGAACCTTGTTTTTGGATTCCTTTTTGAAGTTGTAGCTGTTTGTGGTTTATAAGGCAATATATTACTATATTATTGAACAAGCTGCTATCATCGGGGAATCTTGTTTTCTTCCGACTTTCCTTTTTCTCCACGTGTCTCTGATTTTTTTCCTCTTAAAATTGATCTATCATAGTTAGTTCTCTGATATGTTCTTGTGCTGAATCATAAATACATATTCCATGTGAAGAACTTTGTCAGGTGAAGAAAATTATTGTTTTCCTGTGAATGAAGAGATGTGACAGAAATTAAAATAGACTTTCCCTGAAAATTTTTATTCAATATGTTCTAGCTAGTTATATTCACATAGAAATGATGGCTATGCTCTGAAATCTTTACCCTTTTCGTGTATATTGTTTTGGACACATCATTTATTTGCTGGAATATCTCAATTGCGCAGAGGGTGCTCAAAATATTTTCCTCAATTTTTATTTCTTAGCCTCAGCGGCATATTATAATTGAGGAGCAAATGTCGTAAAGATAAAGAAATTAGATGCATCACAACTTGGATATCACTTGGCTTTGACTTAGGGTAACTAGTTGCTTCCTCAAGATTTTCCCAGCTGCTGATCTTGGAATTGCATTGATGAACCCTACTCTTCTTACCTTCTTGTAAGGGGCCACCTAAACATTGGTGCGAAAACAATATAAGAATTATTTATATGTGTAACATGTACGTATATATTATATGTAGTTCTGCAGAGACAAAAGTCTTTATTATTCGATGACGAAGAAAGGAAGAGGCTGACACAAACCTTTGTGGCAACAAATTGAATGACTTGATCTTCAGTAAGCTCAGAGCCAGCTGCCCTCACCACGCATGCCATGGGTATTTCTCCTGTTTCTTCATCTTTAACTCTGTACAATATCTTGTTCTATCAGAGAGATGTCTGTGTATGTGATATATAGATACAGAGTATAAAAAATGAGACATACGGTACAACTGCAGCGTCAAGAATTTGAGGATGGCTCAGAAGAAGAGCCTCCAGTTCGGCTGGTGCTACCTGCATTTGCATCAATACGGTCAATATCAGTAGATAACTATTTATTGCAGTTAACACATTGCATATGTACCTGATACCCATTATGCTTGATGAGTTCCTTAATCCGATCGACTATATAGAGAAACCCTTCTTCATCGATGTAACTTAGATCTCCAGTCTTCAACCACCCTTCCGAATCTATAGTGTCTCTCGTCGCTTCTTCATTTCCCAAGTACCCTTTCATCACTACTGCGCTTTTCAACCACAACTCTCCCTCTCTGCCAGGTGGTAACACTAAACCACTTTCAGGGTCCACCACTTTCGCACTAAAACCCGGCATTAACTTGCCAGATGAAGCCAAATGCACCTTAGCATCTTTATCGGACACGAAAAAAGTAGCTGCCCCACAGCTCTCTGTTAGCCCATAGCCTTGCCTTAGCTCCACCCACGGAAACTTTTCTCTGAACCCATATGCCACTTCTTTGCTTAGCGGCGCAGCTCCTGTGCCTACCCTTCTTAGCGAAGATAGATCATACCCGCTTAAATTACACTTAACTAGTTGAAGTATAATCGGAGGAACTGCTGGTATGTTGTTGATTCTGTAAGTTTGGATGGAATTAAGCATCGTTTGGAAGTCAAATTTGGGCATAACAACTGTTGTAATGCCGGAACAGAACAAGCCGAGCCCGAAAAAGGCGAGGCCGTAGATGTGAAACATTGGTAGGAAGCACAAGAAGACGTCATCTTGTGCTGACGTGGCATCGACACACCATTTCAGGAGTGTCATGATTGAGATGAAGTTCTTGTGGGTCAGAATTAGACCTTTGCTTGGTCCGGTGGTTCCCGAGGAGTACAAAATCGCAGCAGCATCTGACTGAGTCAACTCGGTTCGGGGAAACTCATCTGGTTCACAGGCTTCGATTAGCTCTTGGACAGATAGTGCGTTTGGATCGGATGTGGGAGAAGTGAGGAGAGTGGGCAATTTAAGTGCAAGTAACTTGTGAGCCTCCCCCGGTGAAGCGATGACTAGTGTGGCACCCGAGTCGCGAACTTGTTTAGCGATTTCTGAGTCGGTGTTGAGTGGATTTCCAGTGGATAAGATTGCACCAATTGAGAGTATGGATAGACAAATGGTTGGGTAAAGGACCGAGTTTGGTGACAATACGAATACAACGTCGCCTTTACAGACCCCGAGAGCGTGATAGAGCCCCGTGGCGAGAGATTTTATCGAGTGGTGGAGTTGTGCATAGGTGACTCTGTGGTTAGTAACCGATTCAATGAGAGCAACTCGTGACTCTGCTTCTTTCGGGTGCGGAAACTGTGATAGAACGTATGTGGCAGTGTCGAGGTTAGGCTTAGTTGGTATCTGTTGGTAGTCACTGAATTGGACCAGAGAGTGGTATATGCCAGTTTGTGAGTCGAAGCCACTTCGTCGATCGTACAGTGATTGGTAAATTACAGGTTCCTCTTCAACAGCCACCATTAACCCCTCGCTCGACATAATTAATGTTGTGCTGAACTAACAAATGTTGCTTTTTTTCAATTTGTGTACTATATTTACAACATTGCGATGATTTTAAGGTTGGTTTTGCCATTAATTTGAGGTGGCTAAGTACGTTAGACGGCCGACAAGTTTCATCGTAATATCCGTTGCTTAACAGCCAAGCTTAAAAGCCAAAGGCATTGGCTGTTTAATGCGTATGGCCGGCAATGCCTGAGTTTACCAAGTCGTTTTTATAAAACAAATCATTTTTCGAGCTTGGATATGTGTTGATGTCACATTTTCTGGCATTCTATGAGTACAAAATGAAAAATATTTTACTTGGTCTTACCATCCCGAAATATTTTTAAAAATGCACTCTAAACCTTTTCTCTTTTCTGCATTAACTGTAACTTGTGCTTTGATAATGAGTATTTTGTCCTTCATTTCTCCGAAAATGATCGAATTATAGACTTTGTTTTTGTTTGGAATCATGCCAGAACCATACTCCGAAGGGTTTAACATTTATTCGCATTTAGCTGTTTTATAGACTTTGTTTTTGTTACCGTCCCTAAATACTTTATTCGCATTTAGCTGTTGCTTTACATTGTAGTTTCCATCATAAATTTGAACATGCCTGCCAATTGTAATTGATAAAATCTATTGCTAAGAAGATGCTTTTCTAATTCAGCAAAATTTAACATATACTTTTTTCCACTATTATATGACTAACCCAACTTTCCTGTTGAAATTTGATATAATGACTCTAATTGTAGGAATATTTGCAAGAATAATTTATTTTTAATATTTTTTAGAAAAATAATTTTTTTAGATTGTGAAAAATTAAAAATGTCTTTTACTTTTTGTTTTATTTTTCCTACACTTTGCATCCAAATTTGGGTGCTTTCTCTCTCTTTACAAAAAACAATGAAGCCATGGTTATTTGAAAACTTCCTTGTGCGATCTCACTTTCTTTCTCTTTATACTACATCGGAAACTCCAACGCTGCACTCCAGTACAATAATGGATATGTGATTTTATTGATAGTAAATATGTATTTTATGTTATACATTG